>JASDQU011377451.1:10594-24175 GCA_032191745.1 Picea mariana | reverse complement strand
CTCATAATATTTCAAATATAATTGCATTTATCCATATTCTCATTAAACATTTGGGAATAATATATTTGAAATAAAAATAATTCCCAAATATTTTTCTATCCGATAGAATTAAATTTCCATAATTTAATTCATGCCCGTGGTTTTTAAGACCATGTCTTGTTTTCAGAATTCACCATTTCATTGTAAAAACATTTATTTTTACCATTTCCCTGTCAAAAACATTTATTGTGTAATGTTTTTCCAATTTATCGTTTCACTGTGGAAAAACATTTATTGTGTAATGTTTTTCCAATTTACCATTTCACTATGGAAAAACATTTACTGTGTAATGTTTTTCCAATTTACCATCTTTGGAAAAATACCTTTTATCTTCTTCTTTTACTTCTATAAAACCTTTGGATAAAAATTATCCAAGTTTATGTTCACGTGCATCTTCCATTTAATTATTTTCCATGTAAATAAACATTAGTCTCCTTGATTTGTAAAATTTAAATCTTACCTCTGTAAAACCTTTTCACCGTGAGGAGGAATCTCATTTATTGGAAATCCCATAATCATTATTGAAATGCACTCCTGGAAAAATGCCGCACATAAAACATATGATAAGTGTTTGCATTTATTATATCGGGCTTGGGCTAAAAGTGGTTTAATCCAAACTGCTTTTATCTCAGAGGTGCTCCACGTAAAAACACGTGTCCACCAAATAAACCACGGTAGTTTTCCCCGGTCCGCCTTCACATAATTAACCTCCTCATTACTTTAATCCCTTATATGTATGTGTGCCCTCCATCCAACCTTTGACTTTTCCATATTATAAATTGAGATTTGTGCCCATGATTTGAGGTGATTTCATAAATTAAATATTGGATTAAATATTAATATAAATATAAATATAAATATATTTATATTAATAATAAAAAACCCTTTTTTTTCTATTTTCGAAGGAATTTGGTCATATGAGGCTTAACACATGATTTTGTGGATGGGATAAGGGTGCTTAATAGAAGGAATATTTTTTATTTTCAATGCGAATATGAAAATAAAGGTAAAAATGAATGAAGTTATGGAACTAAGGGATTTAGATAGGAATTAAGGCTAGGTATAGGCTTGGGATATTTGCCAATTTTTTACTCATGGAGTACATGACTATTTTGGATGATCATTTGAGTGAAGGATTTAGGTGATGGGAGGTTGACGGAGCTGGTGAAAAATTTTGAAAGTTTGAGTGGAAAAATAACATAAGGACAAGACACTTTGGGAAAAATTAATCCAAATTAGCAGGTGATAACATAGGCTCCTATTGGGGATGTTATCCTCCCTGTGAGGTAGAAAAGAACAGTAGGATATATACCTGATCCATTGGGCTGCTCCCAAAACATGTCTGTGTACCATGCTCTGACCTATCACCAGTGTCTACTGAAAACCAAACTCTGCACACTGCTCTCAACTGGATACTGAATACTGAATACACTGTTAAAATCTGACTGTACACACTACTGGAAATCCAAACTGAAAAATGCTTGACCAAAAAGCTTATTTTCACACTCCTATCTACTCTAAAACTACTAAAATGAATACTCAATCAAGTGATACTGAAGTGCCAATGCAACCAATCAAGCAATTGGCTTCCCAATTTTCTTCGCTCACATCGTTCTTAAGAAGGTAGACAAATGTAAATAATGGCAGCTGAAAACAAAATTTGAATCCAAAACTTGAACTTATGAATGAAACAAAGTCTTCATTCACTAAAGACTGTAATAATATGGCTACAAGATCTTGAAAACCATGAAAAAACATTTCTTCTTGATGAGAAAAAATAGAAAGACAAGCCTCTTTCATAAGTGTTTGTTGTTCTCGCTCTATTTCTTCAGTTCTGAGAATATTTTCTAATGAAATTGCAGCAATAGATTTGTCTACTTCTCCATGCCTCTCAACAAAAACATTCATACATTCTTGAACATCTTCAAATATGTCATCCATATTATGTGCATCCTCTTGTTCATCAAACAATTCTGATTTGGTTTCATTAAACTTCTGGAAATTTTCTTGAGGACTGTCATTTTGACTTTCAAATGAATTAATAGAAATAAGTTCCTGCTCATAATCTTCTTGCAAATGTGAAAAGCTAACAGCATGCACTATTTCATAGTTTAGATTTCCCATGGATGCATTTTCAAAACCATGATTTTCAAATGAATCAAATTAAACCACTGCCTCTTCATTATCTTTCTATATTTCTTATTGAAAAACGACATATGTTGTTTTATTACTTTCCCAAAGCTCTATGTCATTTGTTTGTTCATTGTTGGAATTTTCCATAGATGCATTTTCAGAAGCCTCGTTCATGTCTAGGCCACTTAGAATTTGAACAACCATATCATTCATAGGGGGAGAAAGACAACTTTGAAACACTTTATCTTGCTGAAAATATTGTTGAATATCTTCATCAAGTTCATGGGAAGGAAAATGAATTTCAGCAACAATTTCTTGATCAACTTCACCTTCAACCAAAGGAGGGGCTATTATTTGTTGTTGGGCTGAATATTCATAAAGGGCTTCTATTATTTCATCATTCATACACTCTTCATTTCCAAAAACATTTTCAAGGTACTTAATGAAATGTTCACAAAATTCACAACAATATTCAAACACCAAGGATGAAGAATTAGATTCTCCATAATGCTTAAAGAATGTTATATGGAAATCTTTAAGAGAGTATAAGATACCTGGTTTTAAACCTTCATACCATAATCTTGCTCTCCCCTCTAAAGTATCCATAAACAATTTCATCAAACAATCCTCATGAAATATTTTTGCCAATTTATGTGAGGAATACGATTTGGAAAGCCAGGAATATGAGAGCAATTCATTGGAGCATACCTTGCAGATATTGAACTCATATTCGAACAGTGGAGTCAGCAATGATGTTTTGGAAGTTGGATTATGCATTGAGAGTGGAGTCACCAGTGAAAGTTCAAATTTATGGATTCTTCTACTAGTGGAATCACCTTCAAACTGATTTTGTGATGTGTGGAGTCACTAGAGCAGGAATACAGCCAATATGTGCCTAAGTGTCTTCTAATCTCAGACCTTAGACCTCAACCATGTTGTTCTTACCAGGGAAAAATTTTCAATTTCGTCCCCAGCAACGGCGCCAAAATGTTAGCACTCTGTAAAATTTTTCTGGCTGAATAGACAAACGACAGAGGTAACTATTTCAACCAGCTTTAGAGTTGATGCACTAGCCTAATCAACTCATAGAGGGATCTCTCGTGTCACTTGATATATATATATATATATATGGAAGATGGTGGCTAGATTTGGTTTGTTTTGGGGGTTTAATAAAGTTGTTGGCAAAGAAGGGGAGGAACACTTTGGGCTATGGAGTCAAAATTTTGAAATTGAATGAAAACATTGACTGGCCTGTAGAACTCTCCAGAGGATAAAGGCTAAATGAGGCAATGAATATGAGTTATAACTTGAATTTAATTAGAGTGGTAAGAGGAAAGAGAAACATATAACTGCATCAGAGCATTACAAAAATGAATTCTGAATTAGCTAAGAAGAAACATACACAGTTTAAATTGCTTAAGCCAAGAGCATCAAATGATGAATTCTGGGCCTTTAACTCTCCAATTTAAATAGAAGAAAAATGTATATGATATGAAAGATCACAGGAAACACTTACAATGAGGGAAGACAAAACTCATATCATAGCCATTAGAATATTTTCATAAACAGTTCAAATTTGTTGAATATGTATTCAATTCAGCCCCAGAAAATTACAATGCAGTTCAAAACCACTAGAATTATGCTCTTGCACTTCTGCCCGCCCTTAATACACTTAGAACCTCTAACACTTATACAATTCGAGTTCCTTCAGTGTGCAACTGGTTACAATAACTGAAATGAAATGTTTCATCTTCTACAATGATTACAAATGACAGTTTTCAGAAAAAACGTTTCATGATCCTTGCAGATTCCTTTGATGCTCCATCTCCTTCCTTTTCCACGCTCCCTTTGAAATGTCACTCATAATATTTCAAATATAATTGCATTTATCCATATCTCGTTAAACATTTGGGAATAATATATTTGAAATAAAAATAATTCCCAAATATTTTTCTATACGGTAGAATTAAATTTCCATAATTTAATTCATGCCCATGGTTTTTAAGACCATTTCTTGTTTGCCCAATTCACCATTTCATTGTAAAAACATTTACTTTTACCATTTCCCTGTGAAAAACATTTACTGTGTAATGTTTTTCCAATTTACCGTTTCACTGTGGAAAAACATTTACTGTGTAATGTTTTTCCAATTTACCGTCTTTGGAAAAATACCTTTTATCTTCTTCTTTTACTTCTGTAAAACCTTTGGATAAAAATTATCCAAGTTTTCGTTCATGTGCATCTTCCATTTAATTATTTTCCATTGAAATAAACATTAAACTCCTTGATTTGTAAAATTTAAATCCTACCTCTGTAAAACCTTTTCACCATGAGCAGGAATCTCATTTATTGGAAATCCCATAATCATTATTGAAATGCACTCCTGGAAAAATGTCGCACATAAAACATATGATAAGTGTTTGCATTTATTATATCAGGCTTGGGCTAAAAGTGGTTTAATCCAAACTACTTTTATCTCTGATGTGCTCCAAGTAAAAACATGTGTCCACCAAATAAACCACGGTAGTTTTCCCCGGTCCGCCTTCACATAATTAACCTCCTCGTTACTTTAATCCCCGATATGTATGTGCGCCCTCCATCCAACCTTTGACTTTTCCATATTATAAATTGAGATTTGTGCCCATGATTTGAGGTGATTTCATAAATTAAATATTGGATTAAATATTAATATAAATACAAAAATATTTATATTAATAATAAAAAACCTTTTCTTTCTATTTTCGAAGGAATTTTGGCATATGAGGCTTAATACATGATTTTGTGGATGGGATAAGGGTGCTTAATAAAAGGCATATTTTTTATTTTCAACGGGAATATGAAAATAAAGGTAAAAATGAATGAAGTTATKGAACTAAGGGATTTAGATAGGAATTAAGGCTAGGTATAGGCTTGGGATATTTGCCAATTTTTTACTCATGGAGTACATGACTTTTTTGGATGATTAGTTGTGTGAAGGATTTAGGTGATGGGAGGTTGACGGAGCTGGTGAAAAAGTTTGAAAGTCTGAGTGGAAAAATAGCATAAGGACAAGACACTTTGGGAAAAATTAATACAAATTAGCAGGTGATAACAGTTCCTATCAAAGATCAAGATTCAAAAGTGGATAGAGGATCAAGAGAGGGACTTCGATGAAGCCTAGAACAAGAACCCTAAACTGAATACTGAATATTGGCTACAAAGATACATCTTCACCAACATTCACGAGATCTTCTTTGGGGGAATCCACCAAAAATTGTTTGAATGGTTGGCTAGGTTAGCCGATACCCAGTTTGAGATTATATCTAGACCTCTTATGGTTTGGACGCCGGTACTGATCTAGAAGGTCAAGAGAGTTGACAACGTTGTATCCATAGCAGTAGATCATTGGTTTGATAGTACCATTGGAGGGTATATCATCGATTTTGTTTTTGACAGAACAGAATTGTATAGCCAAGTCGAGAGATACTTTTTCAAAGGACCTAGAGGAAAATTTTTTCCCTTTCTGAAGCTAAGGATCAAGATTCTCTTGCATGAAAACCACATCTTGAAGATACAATAGATTGGTTAGACCCGAAAAGGCTAATGTTCAAGATCTCGGACACCGACAGTGGCACAAAAGCAGGACATACACGTAGTGGGAAAGTATTCCAAGGGGTTCACCTTGAGAACCTGTTTAAACAAAACTACGGAGAAGAGGGTTTCTACAATGGAGAAGAGGTAGATCTAACCGATGAAGAACATTCAGAGCCCACCAGAACAAAAGAAGGGGAAGTTGAAGAACTTTGCCAAAGCGAGCCAGAGACCTCAATAACTGCACGAACCACTGAAGTAAGTAACATTAATCTTCCTATTGTCCCAACAGTACTTAGTGGTCAGAATAGTCAGAACCACCAGAGTCCTCAGAGAACTGTTACTAGTAGCTTAGCATATACTCAGACAAAAAGCCTAGTCAGCTCTATGGCAGATGAAATGAGGCTCCCTATATTTAGAGGAGATGGATCTGAAGATCCAGATCAACATTGGTTTCTGTGTGAAGCCGTATGGAATATTAAAAGTATCACCGATGAAGCCATCAAGAGGATCTAGTTCAGCACTACACTAAGGGACCGCGCACTAAGCTAGTACATGAAGCTTGTCCAAGGACTGGTGTAGCCTAAGCCACTGAAGAGATCAAGAATGCATTGATTACAGAGTTTAAGAAACCTAATTCGGTGTCACAATGTATTACAAAGCTAAAGGAGATTAAACAAAAGGTCGCAGAACCTGTTTGGGAGTTCGACCAGAGATTCAAGACCCTGACAGGCCGATTAACTTTTTAGATCCCCGATGAACAGAACAAAGAATGGCTCATCATTGTGCTATTACCACACATCATAGTCCCTCTGATGTAGTAGAATATTGCATCATAGGCAGAAGCTTTGGAAATCTCCATGAATCTTGAATCAGCACCTATGGGAGAATCGAGCTCAGGCATGAACCAAATCTTGAGTCAGCTAACCAGTTTTTCCTTACAGGTTGAGGATATGACGAAAGATAAGGGAAAAGAAAAAAGGGAAGTTGTTTGGTGTGTGAGATGTAGATCAAAAAGTCATGATAAGGAACATTGTCCCTTATTCCATGAGTATTTGGCCTCAGGAGCGTCAAGCCCCTTGAAGCAAGTTAACCTACCCTGGTGCGATGTGTGCAGAAATAGGCATCACCCAGGTGAGTGCTGTTAGATGCAGAAGTATGTTCAGACACCCACTAATTGTACTACACATTCTGTAAATCAATAGGGCACGATGATCGAGATTGTAGAGCTTACGATCTCCTACATGAAAGGTCGAGAGACATATACAAGATTCAGGGCAAAGTACAACAAGAAGGAAATACTTTGTAGTACAACTCTCCAGGGAGAGGAAACTTCACTCCTCGCAGTGGATACAGAGGACGAGGACAAGGAGGAGGTATGGTTCGAGGCCAAGGACAAATAATCCATTATAACTATGCGCAGCCATGACACTTAGCAAGGGATTGTCATAACCCTTGCACAACCTGGAGTTATTGTAACTCTTTTGAGCACGTCATAGAAGAATGCCCTGTGCTACTGGCTAAGCTTCAGGAAAGTTGAGGACCCCAGTATAACCCACAAGTACAGCTGATATATGTTGAACCTTGCAAAACTGAACCTAGATTCGTTGTCATTACCCAAGGAGGCGTTTCCATAGGAGAGGATAGAACAACCCAAAGAAAGATCACAGAAGAGTCAGGTATCAGGAAAGTTGAGGAGAAGACTCAGGCTTTTGATGCAAAGAAAGAAATACAAACCTTTGAGGAAGCAAGACAAGAGTTCAAGAGGAACCAAGGATCTTCATCTAGAGTGCAACAGGAAGTAAAAGAGTACGGATGCCTCAGGCATTTGATCAATCGGATGGGCATAAAGAAGGAAAAGAGGTAAGTACGCTCATCGACGTTTTTCACACTTGTCTTAAACTATTTTAGGATGAGAAATATATACAAGAGTTACAGAACCTAATCAGGCAGTATGAGCTAAGAAAGATAGACCCCTTGCTGAATAGGGCAGTACACCATATTGTTAGGAAGAGAAGAACAAACAAAGAATTACATTTGAATGCTCAAATAGGAGAGTATGATATAGACTATGTGGTCCTCAACTTAGGGTCGAAGGTCAACGTCATGATGAAGCAAACTTGGGCACTGATGGGAAAACCCAAGCTGATGTATTCCCCTATCAGGCTTCGCATGGATAATAAGAAAGCTGACAGCCCATTTGGATGATTGGAGCATGTCCCCATGGACATTGACAGAGTTAGGACCTTTACAGACTTTGAGGTAATTGAAATTGTTGATGATAGTTTCCCTTACCCTGCATTACTAGGAATTGATTGGGCCTTCAACAATTCGACTTTGGTCGATTTAAAGAAAAGACGCATGACATTTGAAGGAGATATCCTTAGGGTCATTGCACCCTTAGATCCAAATGAAGGTCCATGGTATATAGAGCCCATCAGAGAAGAAGACTACGCATATGAGCTGGAAAACATCTACAAATTAATATCCAGACAGCAGGATTACATTAACCCTACTATCGATGGGAATCTAAGCTGGCGAAGTGACAGCGCATGTTCATCAGATTAAGAAGAAGTGTTGGAGAACTGGAAAAACCAGATGTATGAAGTATTCACAAGGATATGTGCTCGACTGACCAGAGAAGTTCGTTGGATTAGTACCACAACAAGTAACTTACCTACCTTTGATGGTTTGAATCCTTTAGAATTCTTCTTGATGGAATTTGAAACAATTGTACCAGCACAACAGAGGTTGTTGGCTACGGAAAAGGCTCTGAAAGCTACACCAGCAAGATGGTGGGGAACACATAAAAGCAATATCACAGACTGGACACAATGCCAAACCTTGATGATAGCACAGTTTTCAACACAAGTAGGAAGCTGTGAAGTGAGGTACACAGGTCGAAGCTACCCAAAAGACCATGTACGAAGCTTTGAAGAGGCCTGGAGTGACATCCCTCGAGAACAATGGGTACATAGATTCATTAACACGCTGGACATGACCCTTATTAACTGATACCTTCAAGCAAAGTTGCACCTTATCACCGCAAATTGGGAAGGTATGCTTCAGAATTTTGTAACCACCTTTTTATTTGAAAGTGAATTCCCCTCAATAGATCAAGAATTAAAGACTGTGAGGCAGAAATTATTTAAAGAGTCATCTAGCCTCCCTTTGGAGAAAGAAGAGGATGAATGGACTACGCCATTCCAGAAATTACAAGGATGTTACAACATTAATGCCGAAGAAGATGATGATCCAAGGAAGGTAAACATTGCTGAGACAGAAGGCCACAGGGATGTGGAAGGACTAGAAGTTGAACTACCATTCATTGGACAACTGATCAAGATAAATAAAGTTAATATTGGGACAGAGGAGACATCGAAACTTGCCAATGTCAGAGATTACTGGGATGCTGCTACCATTGACAAAATTATATAATTACTACACGAATATAGGACTTATTTCCAACCAATTTCACTAATATGAAAGGTATCAAAGGACCCATGGGAGAAATGAGAATACTTTTGAAACTAGATGTCATGCCAGTCAAGAAAAGACCCTACAGATTGAACCTGAAATATAAGGAAAAAGTGAAGATTGAGCTCGACAGAATGCTGGAAGCAGGGATTATTGAACTTGTCAAGGAGTCGAAGTGGATCATCCCTATGGTAGTACAAGACAAGAAGACAGGCGATATCAGGATAGGGTGGTGGTCGAAACATTCAAAGAATTTTTGCATAAGTTTTTAGAAGCCTATTTTGATGACTGGACTATTTTTAGTTTGCTGAAAAATCATGTTGAATGTCTACGGATAATGTTGGATAAATGCAGGCAATGTCAAATTGCTTTGAAATTGAATAAGTGCATCTTCTTCTCACCATTTGGAGTATTATTAGGTCATATTGTATGCAAGCAAGGATTGTTGGTGGATCCATCCAAAATTGCAATTATAGTTGATTTACCACCTCCTACCTCAGTCAAACAACTGTGCACTATGCTAGGACATACTGGCTATTATAGGAAATTTATCAAAGGATATGCTTAGATTATTGCACCAATGGAGAAGTTATTAAAGAAAAACTGTCAGTTTGGTTGGACAGAAGAATTCCAGCAGAGCTTCGATACACTAAAACAAAATATGGTGACTGCGCCTATTCTGGTCTTTCTAGATTGGAGCAATGAATTTCATGTGCACGTTGATGCGTCTTCCATTGCATTAGGAGTAATACTAGCACAACCTGTAGAAGGGGAAATTGATCATCCATTAGCATTTGCCAGCAAAAAGCTATCTACAACTAAAATCAATTACACTACTACAGAGAGAGAAGGATTAGCCATGGTGTACGCACTACAAAAATTTAGTCATTACTTACTAGGAGGACACTTTAAAATGTTTACCGATCACTCTGCGTTGAAGTATCTGGTCAACAATCCAGTGTTGGGGGGGAGAATATGTCGATGGTTTCTCCTATTTCAAGAATATGATTTTGAGATCATAGTTAAGCCAAGAAGAATGAACAAGGGACCTGAGAACCTATCAAGGTTGGAACATGGCGAAGAACCCACCAGTTGGGAGGATACACTATTGGATGCACAGTTTCTCACCATTAGAAAGATGGATGACCACTTCATAGACATAGTCCATTTCCTATCAACAGGAATGGCTCCAAGTGAGTATACAATTTCCTAGAAGAAATAGCTAGTGGTGTGCGCTACAGACTTTTCACTAATAGTTGGTCAGCTATATAAGATGGGACCCGATGAGATACTAAGAAGATGTGTGATGGACGTAGAGCACCCACTGATCCTCGCAGAAGCTCATGAAGGCATCATAGGAGGACATTATGCAGGAAAAGAAACTGCGCAGAAGGTTCTACGAGTTAGCCTTTAGCGGCCTACTTTACACAAAGATGCTAAAGAGTATACCAGAGCCTGTGATGTATGCCAGAGAGTTGGAAAACCATCCCGAAGAGATGAAATTCCACTAGCACTGCAGATCACGCTACAAGCATTTGAAAAATGGGCCATTGACTTTGTGGGACCTATAAAACCACCAAGAAAGCGCACAGGAGCAAGGTAAATTATCACTGCGACAGAATACCTAACTAGATGGTCCAAAGCAAGAGCAGTCAAGGACGGTAGTGCAACTACAGCCACGCTTTTTATATTTGATGACATAATAACCAGGTTTGGATGCCCTAAGACCCTGATGAGTGATCAAGGCACTCATTTCATCAACAGGACAGTTGAGGCCCTGACTGAAGAATTTGCAATCCACCATTAGAAGAGTACACCTTACCATCCACAAGCAAACGGAACGGTTGAAGCATTCAACAAAATCTTTGAGACAGCATTGACAAATATTTTCAATGTGAACTGGGATGACTGGGATTTAAGAGTACCAGTAGTACTCTAGGATTATAGAACCACTTGTAAGAAATTAACAACGCAAACCCCTTTCAAGTTTGTCTATGGTCTTGAAGTTGTTGTCCTGATGGAGTACTTGGTATGGAGCTTAAGCATTGCTACATTTACAGACATGGATGACACTAGCATTGTTCGTGAGAGGCTTTCCCATCTGGTTGAACTCGAAGAAGACAGATTTATTTCAGGATTCCATCAGCNGCTTAAATGCCTTCTTCTTGAAGTTGTTGTCCTGATGGAGTACTTGGTATGGAGCTTAAGCATTGCTACATTTACAGACATGGATGACACTAGCATTGTTCGTGAGAGGCTTTCCCATCTGGTTGAACTCGAAGAAGACAGATTTATTTCAGGATTCCATCAGCAGGTACAAAAGGAAAGAGAGAAGGCCTATCATGACAGACACATCAAGAAGAAGGCATTTAAGCAAGGTAATTTAGTACTGGTGTATGACAGTAAATTTATAAGACATCTAGGGAAGTTCAGAATGCATTGTCTTGGACCATATGAGGTTGCCTATGTTACAGAAGGAGGAGATGCACAACTGAAGACATTGAAGGGAGAATGGAAAGAGGGATTAGTAAATTGGAATCGGATGAAGTTGTACTATGACAACTAGTTGCCTTGCATCTCGTAGTAAAAGAAAAGGAGAAACGGGTCTAGGTACCAGGTGCAGTTGAAACTGGGTACCGGACACAGAAAAGACAATATGCACAAGGATGGGAAGGAGACATGGAGCAGAAAGCAAAGGATACACTCTGTAGTCCAAAATGAAGGTTTCTTGGAAGGATCAGAACTAAAGTGCCTTGGGACGAGTCATAGGTGAGTGTTGGGGGCCTATTGGCCCTTGGTTATGGAAGAAAGAAAAGATCGAGGAAGAAAAGTTCAAACATGAACTGCATGGGAGACACAATGACTATCCCTGGATCGAAGTAAGCAAAAGAGAAAAAAAGATGGAGCAAAGCACGGAAAAGCAAGTCGTTGAAAGAGGAGATCAGAGATGATAGATCAGTAAGAGAAAAGAATCATAGACAACTCAGCAAGTAGAGAAAGCCACCATTGGATGCTTTGGAGCATCACGTGAGAAGGGAGAAAATACAGGCTGGCGAAGCCCTGAAAATGTGGGTCGAGTTGACCTAGGGTTTTAGATACCTAGGGTTTTGGGTAATTAGGGTTTTGACACCTAGGGTTTGACCTAAGGCTGTCGGTGAGGTACTATAATGTATAAATAGAGGTCGAGAGGAACTAGGTCAGGGTGGTACTAGAGTTGGGTATTGATATTGATTATTGTTGGTTGAGAGATTATTGTATTGTGAGAGAGGTGTGCTGAGAGGGAGAGACTTTTGGTATTGTAAGATCTTCAGTTGGGTGAGAAGATCAAGTCCTATAGCTGGGTGCACAGGAAGGTGGGAGACGGAGAGAAGAAGAGAGAGAAGATCTGTTGACTACAGAGAACAGATCAGAACTGTAAGCTTGACCTTAATATATCATAAGCATAGTGTTGTGGACGTAGCCCTAGAGAGAGGGTGAACCACATATATTTTGTGTTGTATGTGTTATCACTCCAGGAAACTCTCCTAGGTTGTATATCAAAGATGCATGGTAACTTTATATTTTTGGTAACTACTTTCTCAATAATAGGTGTGGGTTTGGATCAACATGAATATCCTAATCACTAGATTGTACCTTCAAGACAGTCTAGCTATATTCATGCAATACAAGGCCTTCAGGAGCTATCATCGGATAGGTTTGTAAAACAAATGGATAAGAAAACCAATCAGTTAACCAGAACATACATAGGCAATACATATGATGGGTCAACAAACTAGCCAGAGATGCTTATGATTCTTGCTTAATAGTCAAAATTAAGATGACAGTTACCATGGGACCATTAAACATAGACAAAAGAACAATTTCAACTCATATGCATAGACAAAGATGAAGGAGAGTCTGACAATAACAAATGAAAGAAACTTGCAGGCTTAATATATTAAAGAAAATGTTTTTTATACAAAAACAGTAGATTATAGAACTCAAAATCGAACCCTGTGTTCATCAAATGTTCTTGGCTTTATAGCCTTTTACAAACAGTTTCCAGATCCTAGATTAATGGATCAAATTTTGCCAAATATAGAAAATCAATAATTGACCTAAGTAGACTAGATCAATTCAACTTCTCAACTGATCTTTACGTTCTTCAGATTCTTGGCAGGTGTAGTAAGCCTTCTGAGGCTGTTGGATCTCATGTGCTATGGGAGGAGTCAAACTTGACACCTGTTGACAGTCAACAGTCTTATCTCCTTGACAATAGCTAACTGTTGCTTACCTTTTCTGTCTTTTAAAACATCTTCAAAACCAAAACAAACTCTTGATAGAGATGTCATTAATTATTTTCAATCGATTGGAACCGTTTTT
>JASDQU011377451.1:0-10574 GCA_032191745.1 Picea mariana | reverse complement strand
GTGGGTCGAGTTGACCTAGGGTTTTAGATACCTAGGGTTTTGGGTAATTAGGGTTTTGACACCTAGGGTTTGACCTAAGGCTGTCGGTGAGGTACTATAATGTATAAATAGAGGTCGAGAGGAACTAGGTCAGGGTGGTACTAGAGTTGGGTATTGATATTGATTATTGTTGGTTGAGAGATTATTGTATTGTGAGAGAGGTGTGCTGAGAGGGAGAGACTTTTGGTATTGTAAGATCTTCAGTTGGGTGAGAAGATCAAGTCCTATAGCTGGGTGCACAGGAAGGTGGGAGACGGAGAGAAGAAGAGAGAGAAGATCTGTTGACTACAGAGAACAGATCAGAACTGTAAGCTTGACCTTAATATATCATAAGCATAGTGTTGTGGACGTAGCCCTAGAGAGAGGGTGAACCACATATATTTTGTGTTGTATGTGTTATCACTCCAGGAAACTCTCCTAGGTTGTATATCAAAGATGCATGGTAACTTTATATTTTTGGTAACTACTTTCTCAATAATAGGTGTGGGTTTGGATCAACATGAATATCCTAATCACTAGATTGTACCTTCAAGACAGTCTAGCTATATTCATGCAATACAAGGCCTTCAGGAGCTATCATCGGATAGGTTTGTAAAACAAATGGATAAGAAAACCAATCAGTTAACCAGAACATACATAGGCAATACATATGATGGGTCAACAAACTAGCCAGAGATGCTTATGATTCTTGCTTAATAGTCAAAATTAAGATGACAGTTACCATGGGACCATTAAACATAGACAAAAGAACAATTTCAACTCATATGCATAGACAAAGATGAAGGAGAGTCTGACAATAACAAATGAAAGAAACTTGCAGGCTTAATATATTAAAGAAAATGTTTTTTATACAAAAACAGTAGATTATAGAACTCAAAATCGAACCCTGTGTTCATCAAATGTTCTTGGCTTTATAGCCTTTTACAAACAGTTTCCAGATCCTAGATTAATGGATCAAATTTTGCCAAATATAGAAAATCAATAATTGACCTAAGTAGACTAGATCAATTCAACTTCTCAACTGATCTTTACGTTCTTCAGATTCTTGGCAGGTGTAGTAAGCCTTCTGAGGCTGTTGGATCTCATGTGCTATGGGAGGAGTCAAACTTGACACCTGTTGACAGTCAACAGTCTTATCTCCTTGACAATAGCTAACTGTTGCTTACCTTTTCTGTCTTTTAAAACATCTTCAAAACCAAAACAAACTCTTGATAGAGATGTCATTAATTATTTTCAATCGATTGGAACCGTTTTTGAATCTTTTGAACAAGAAAAACTTGGATCTGTGCAAAAACATTAGCTTTATGCCTTATTGGTGCTTTCAGTAGCTAGAGAAAATAGCATTTGGGCCGATTAGCTACCAAAATCTCTGCTTTCGGTGGCTAATGAACAATCGATATGTTCGCCTAAGCCACCGAAACCTGAGATTATCAAAATTTCAAAAATACCCTTGTCTCAGCTCAAAAACGCCTCAGGACTGATCTTTTTAGGCCTCTGTATCTTGCTCAAAATTTGTAGGGTTACTGGTTGCTTCTGGATCATTGCATTGAACTTCCACCTCTGCAAGGGTCTTAATAGAAGCATGAGCTTGATGTTTTGAAGCCATTTCTTTTTTCCTCAAAGCCCTGACCCTTTTCTTCAAACCCTGGGCTACTCTCCATAAGTTGTTGTAGTCCTTTACAATCTTGTTTTTCTTTTTCTTCTCCTTTATGCTTTCATGGGCTAGTCTTTCCAAAGATGAATTGCTTTCTACAAAGTTTTTTGATAGGGTTTCATACCTAGTTTTTATTACCCTTTCAAGCACTTCTTGCTCAGCTAGCTTCTTCTTAAGCTTCTTGATTTATTTTAATTTATTTTTTGCTTCACTTGTTTGCTAGATGAGGCTTCTACAATTTGTGGCTCTTGTTCTTCTTGGGGAGTAGGTGATGGAAGGTTCTCATAACTTGTTGTGTATATATCCACAAAAACAGAGTTGTCACGCCCTGTGGTAACTGAATCCTCGTGCCCTATTTCCAACTGCTGCTCTTCATCTTCTAAGTCTATGTAAGGGAGATTGAGAATGTTTTTGTTCATTGGAAATTCATTGGCCTCTTCTTCCTCACTATTAAAATTCAATTTCTTCTTCGTTTTTCCGAGCCTAGAGGAAGGAGAGGGTTGATTGATTGGGGTTGGAGAGATAGCTCTTCTCCTCCTCTTTCCACTTCTGGGAGTGGAGGATTTCTTGGAATGAGGACTCTTTTTTCCCTCTGGTTGAACCTCAGTCTAGAAATCATTCCAAAATAAGAAATAATTCCATCCTTTACCCTTTCTTTGCAATAGCTCATAGACCAACAGTTTGATTAAACTATGGTGGGATAATCTACCTGGACCTTGACTAGGTTTGGCCTTGACTTGATGAGCCATCTTGGATAAGCTTCGATGGAGGAAATAGGGAAAATTAAGTGGGTTTCTACCTATCAAATGGTTTATCAGTTTGAAATGATAAATCATCACCCCGTTGTATCGCCCTTCACAAGTTATATAAACCATTATAGCCTTCAATAACTGTTGTCATTTCTCTTCAAGGAAAGATGCAGGAATATCTTTCTTCCAAATCAAACCCATGTGTTCTGGTTTTAAATAGGTCCTGAATTCAACATTCTTAATCACAATGGTTTTAAACCATTTCACTCCACTCGTGGGAAGCTCTGTAACTTCAGCTATGAGGGCTTCATCAATTTCGAATTCATCCCGGCCGATGATTGCTTTCTTTCCATCGAAATTGAGAGCGAAAGCCACTGCCACTCGTTGATGAAAGCTTCGTAATTTTTTGCAAAAATTTTAACACCCTGCATCCTTTAATATTTGACATACCTCGGGATGTGATTCCAGGTAACCGATATCGTTAATCTCCTTCCTCAATGTCGACGTTCCTTTCTTCATTTTCCATGACATTTTCGCACACCTGTGATCGAAGGAGTGGATTTCGGGAAGAGTTACACCGTGTAAACTTAGCGAAAATTGGCTCGACTAAGATAAAATTGAGATAACTAAGGAGATCTTTTGAACATGGCATTGCTTGCAAGGAGTGCGGTGAAACGGTTGATGATGTGCAGAAGCCATGGTGAATAACTGAAATCAATGGGAAGTACATCGGCATATGACTTAATGATATAGCGATCAAGAAAGATTCACTCATATCACAGTGAGATCAGCTTTTCGATCGTGAATGGTTCTTTCTCCAGTCCTTTTGGCGGCTTGTGCAATCATGGAAACGTTGAACCCGTCATTTGAAACGTGTGATAGGATGTGCTTGGTCTTTACCTGCTTCAACGATTTTGGTGGCTAAAATGGCCCTGGATTCCTTTATTTAAGCTTCTGAAAGCTAAGGCTTTCAGTGGCTAATGAACAATCGATATGTTCGCCTAAGCCACTGAAACCTGAGATTTGAATTAGATCAAACACAAACTAAACGAACTTTTATTTAAACTTTATTACATGGGTAAATCTTTGAAAAATGAACCTTTAAAAATTTAAAAAGTACCTTTTTAAAAGACTCCCTATCACCTAAAATGAAAAATCTTGTTTGATTTATTTGAGGAGATAACATTGGCTCCTATTGGGGGTGAAAGCCTCCCTGTGAGGTTTCAAGAACCACAGAACCAATTGCTTTCCTAAGAAAAGAAAATTTAAAACTATCCACTAGTGTTTTCATTGTGCATGGGGTTATTCTGTAAAAACAAAAAGATGAAAAATAAAATTACAATGACAAGGCTCCAAAGCCTTAGATAAAATAGAGTTTCAGAAAACACCCGTTAACTGGGCTACCAAACATTTCTTCACCTCCCAGACTTTGCAGAATGAAAGTGTTGTTGTGATGTACTTGAGTTATCATGAAAGGACTGATCCACAAGGAGTTAAACTTGCCATGTTTCCCTTTATCTTGTCTAAGGGCATCCCATTTCAGAACCCAATCACCAACCTAAAAATCATCCACCTTTGCCTTTCTGTCAAAAGTGTCCTTGATCCTCTTTTGATGAGCCTCTAATTTGTCCACCAATTATTCTCTGGCCTTCTATAGTTCTACCAAGTCAAGCATTCTTCTTACCATGTCATTTGATTCAATTTGCTCTTCCTGAAAAAATTTAGCCACTGGTAAAACTAGCTGAATAGGGAAAATGGCATCAGTACCATAGACCAGTTTGAAGGGAGAAGTTCCTATGGATTTCTTTTTAGTTACTCTATCTGCCTAAAGAGCAAACTTTAGTTTAGAATCCCAACTCTTTTGATTCTCTTCCAACAGCTTTCTGATGATTCTGATTAGACTCTTATTGGATGACTCTGCAAGGCCATTACCTTGAGGGTAGTAGGGGGTAGAATGTACCAATTGAATGCATGTTGATTTAAACATGTCAACCAATGCATCGGCTTTGAAAGCTACTGCATTATATGTTACTAACGTTTTGGGGTAATTGAATCTACTCAGGATGTTCTCATAAAGAAATTTCATCACGACCTAATGAGTGGCATTCCTGGTGGGGATTACCTCTATCCATTTTGTAAAATAGTCAGTGGCTACCAAGATCCATTTATGCTGACCACTAGATGAAGGATTAATCTCGCCTATAAAATCTAAACCCCACTGCTGAAAAGGACCATTCACTACAATAGGTCTCAGGGGTAGAGATTTTAGTTGTTGTTTTCCTGTGAATCTTTGACATTTATCACAAGATTTCACAAAGGCGCACACATCTGAAAAAAGAAAAGGCCAATAGTACCCAGCCCTTAAGATCTTATGAGTTGTGGTCTTCCAGTAATGGTGGCCTCCACAAATACTTGAATGAAAATGATGTATAACTTCAACTGACTCTTCTTTGTCTAAACATATTAGTAGTAAACCAGCAGGATCTTTCCAATACAAAAGATTATTATAAATGCAAAATTTGATTTCTCTAAGCTTAAGGGCTCGGGCTTGAGTCATGCTAAGTTCAAGAGGAACTTCCAACTTTCGTAGAAAATGAATAATACATGAATACCACTCACATGAAAACAAATGCTCGGCCACCTGCTGGTTGTTATGTTGTCCTTCCACTACTACCTCTGTCTGCAAACTTGTTGAACTTTCCCCAATGAAATTTATGTCCAAAAGATCACATTTTTCTTCCATCAAAAGCTTGGCAGAGCCTTGGCCTTTTACCATCTTAGTGGGCTTCACTTCTATGTTGAAATCGATTAGCTTTGCGATCCATTTAGCTCTCTTCCCATCAATATCAGGCTGAGTCAAAATGTCCTTCACAGAGGATGAAGGAACATAGGCGATAACCTTTGCATGAAGGATATAAATTCTGAAAGATTTTAAAGACTTAATGAGAGAATAAGCTTGTTTTTCTATAGGATCATACCTTAGTTCAACATCTCTGAGTGTTTTGTTGAAAAAGGCCATTGGATGATCAAGACTTTCATCATCTTTTTGTAACAAGACTACTGCCACCGTGTCATAGGAAGCAAAGGAAAAAATATAGAATTTCTTGGTGTAATCCGAACTGATTAGAGTGGGGGATTCCATGATAGCTTGTTTGATGTCCTGAAATGAACTTCTTTCATTGTCTGTCCACTTTATCTCGGATCCCTTTTTTAGCATAGAAGTTATGTGTTTCACTAACTCAACGAAATTTGGAATAAATCTTCTAATAAAATTTATCTTACCAAGTAGAGATTGGATATCCTTCTTTGACCTTGGTATGGACAACCTCTGAATTGCTTCCACCCGAGCTGAATCAATTTTCACACCTTCTGTTGAAATGATGTGGCCTAGTAGCTTGCCCTTCTTGAGAGAAAAATGGGACTTTTTGGGGTTCAATGAAATCTCGAACTGTCTGCACTTCAGAAATACTCTTTTCAGATGCTTTAGGTGCTCTTCATGACTGCTGGAATAAACTGTAATGTCATCAAGATAGAGGAGGACAAACTTGTTCTTTTCTCCCACAAAAGCTATGTCCATGGCCCTCTGAAAAGTGGCCCCGGCATTCATCAATCTGAATGGCATCTTGGCGTACATGAAGGTACCCCAAGGAGTAGTAAAGGCAGTTTTTTCTTGGTCATCAGGATGTACAAAAATCCAGTTATAGCCTAAGAAACCATATAGGAAAGACATGACAGTATCCCCTGAAATTCTTTGCAGCAAATGTTCCATCTTGGGTAGGGGATAGTTGTCTTTCTTTGAGCATTTATTTAGATTTATAAAGTCAACACATAACCTGATCTCACCATTTTTCTTTCTCACTATCACTAGATTTGCAATCCATTTAGAGTATCTTAAAGGGATTATGATTATGGCATCAAGAAGCTTTTTTATTTCTCTTTCAATTATAGGCAATATGAGAGGACTAATAGGTCTCAGTTTCTGTTTGAAAGGGATGGTGTCTTTCTCAAGGGGAATCTTATGTTGAATGACCTTGGGGTCATAGGTTTTCAGATCATTGTATTTCCAAGCAAAAACATCAGTGAATTCCTTCATAATATTGCAATATTCAGACCTCTGATCAGTGGTTAATTCGGCRGAYAGATTTATGAACTTAGGATGATTTTGGCTTCCTATATTGTGCTCATGGACAGCAGGATATTTTTCCTTCTTATCAAGTTTGTAGGGGACATCGTTATGATCGAAAAGCTTCCCAAGAGGCACCAAACCCCAAGGTATATAATTGTTGGGTAGTTGAACGATATCATGCTGACCCATTTTTCTTTTTAGCTTAGGCTTCTTGTATTCCTCTACGTTTTGATTTTTCTGGTCAATATGCATATCAAAAAATTCATCTACCACCTGGAGAAATATACTAAGATCATCATCATCTTGAAAAAATTTCCAATATTTAATATTGTCAGGCAGGGATGGCCTATATTTGACTTGGATTTCATAATTGAGTCTGGGAGGCATGGGAGGAATAAACATACTAGCTGAAACAGCAAGGGAAACAGCAAGATGATTCATAGCTCTGGGTACATAAGAAATGTCAAAAATGGAAAAAGAGTCCCTGATTTTCCATACCTCATCCATGTAGGCTTTCAATCTGATATGTTTTGCTTCGAAAGTACTGTTTACTTGTTGTATGATGAGATCTGCATCTCCAAACACCTTTAATCCTTTAATTCCCATCTCCTTGGCAGAATTTAATCCCAATAGCAAAGCCTCATACTCTACTATATTGTTAGTAGTTTTGAAATCAAGCTTAAAAGACAAATGTGTAGCCTCCTTCGAAGGAGAAATCAAAACTACACCTGCACCAGCTAAGTCTTTGGTACTGGCACCATCAAAGAACATGGTCCACATGGGAATACACTCTTCATCAGTCTGCTGATAAGTAGGCTTTGTGAGTTGCAAAGGATCTGGATGAGAATCATCTATTTGAAGAATGCACGAGCCAAAGTCTGTGTCTAAAGCATAAATGGGATGATTTACAGAATTTTTCCCATCACTAATTATGTAGGCAAGTTGATTCTCTCTGTAAAGTCTCTTTAGCTTTCCTCCAAACACTGGGACTATGGCATACGAAAGATCCATCTGCAAGGTACCCACCAATCTTTTTCTCCATACGTGACAAGAGGAGGCCGAACTTGGGTGGGATATCAGCCACTACAACGTCCATTACCATGTTTCTCATTGGCAACTGGGCAAGGTTTATAACAAGGTCTTTTATGAGGCTGAGGCATCTGACTTTTCTAGAGTCAAAAGAGAAGAGGTCATGATAAGGTTTTGTGACGTCAAGCCCAAGTTCATCCATCACTTCTTTAGGCATAATATTGTGTGATGCTCCTGAATCAAGCAAGTAGTTGTGAAGGATCTTGTCATGGATATTTAGGGATATGTAGAAGGGTGGACAAGAGTCGTCTCGATCTTCTACCATAGGTCCTATAGTCACTATTGGCTTGTCATCTTGTAGGTTTACGTAATCATCAGTTGGAGGAGTCTTTGGTTCAAGGGACTTTAGGATAGTAGACTTGAAAATTTCATTCTTCATAAGTTTAGCCAATGGCATAGGTATTTTTACTTTCTGAATTCTTGATTCGAAATTGAAAGAGTATGATAATCTGTCGGAATTTTTTACCTCGTTAGGAGGAGCTCTGAGGATGGCTTGCTCCTTGTCTTGGGGCTGCAATTGCTTCTGTTGTTGTTTTGCAGGAGTGGAGGTCTTCTTTACAGGAGCAACAGGTTGCTTGGCAGCAACTTCTTTCTTCTTCCCAGGAGTAGCAAGCAATGGCTTTGGAGCAGCAGTCTTAGATCTTAAATTGTAACCTGGTTGATCATTTGTCTGATAAAAATATTCTTCAATGCTTGCCTCATGAATCTCTTCGTCCATATGGGCTTCCTCATAATCCACTTGTGTCAAAAAGGAGGAATCATTTTCATCCCCAAAGCAATTGATGTCGTCTTCTTCTTCAACTTCGTCATGAGGTAGCTCCTATTCTTCTTCTAGCATTTCATTTTGGAAGGGGGGTCTGATTCTTTGATCATTAGCTACATTCTTATCTCTCTGAAGGAGCTAGACCTATTGGTTGTTCCTTCTATAAGGGAATGCATTGGGATTCCTGGGAGCATAATCATTAGTCTCTTTAATTCTTGTTGGTTGTTGACTTTGAATTTTCAATTTTGACATTTCTGAGGTCAAGTTATCCAACATCTTGACCATCTTTTCCATTTTTGTATTTGAAGAAGAAGGGGGGTCAGCAGAAGAATTCTTTCTCTCAAATTTTCCTTTAAGTTTATGAGATGCCATAATATTAGATTCAACCTCAAGAGTAGCATCTTGCATTAAAGCGAGTGTGGTTGATCTTCTTTCTCTAAGGATTAAGCAAAATTCTGGATCAAAGGTAGAAGAGTAAGTGATCTTTGTTGATGCATCAGTTGGCTTGATCTCTGCAGGGATCTTGCCGAACATCTTATTGAATCTTTTGGTGAAGTCTAAGACCGACTCCCCATTTTCTCTTCTTAGATTTCCAAATTCAGAGATGTAATACAAGAGATCTCTTCTTTCTCCCTAGTGTTTCAAAATACCTCATCTAACTGCTCAATCCCTGTCACTGAATTTGTTGGTAGTTCCTTGAACCACTTCCTGGCTTGGCCATCTAAGCTCTGCACAAAAATTCAGGCCCAAACATCTTCTTCTGAAATGTTAATGTTCTCAGCATAAGCATAAAAAGATTCTATATGTTCTTCAGCAGTATAATCCCCGGATCCAGTAAACTTTGGCATATATTTTTGATAATCTCTTATTGGCATGGCTGATAAGCGATTCAGCAACACAAGAGGGGCATACCTATTTGCTAAGATTTGTTCCATCTTGGTCAAAGGGACAGCCATGGAAATCTTGGGGGATGAGCAGAGGAAGAAACTTCAAAAGATGAAGGTTGATATGGGATAGGTGAGCCTATAAACAATGGTTGTCTAGCTTCACTGAGGAAAGAAGGAGAAACACTGGTAGGATGACTAGCCTAGGAAAAATTTCCTGAATAAGGTGGAAAATAAGAGGCTCTGTAAAATTGACCAAGCAGTAAGGCTAAGTTTTCTTCACCCTTAGAGGAAAGATCTTGTAAAATATCTTTAAGAATGGGCAGACTGGTATGAGTATGGAATACACCCTCTATAGGCTTAGTTGGTGAAGAATTCAAAGAAGAGGAAGAGTCCTTTTGTTGAGGGGATCCTACAACTTCTTCTCTCAAATTGGATGTAATAACATGCTCAGAAATAGAATCTATAACATCAGAGGAGATTGAAGGCTCCTCACCCTTCAAACTTTCCAACATAATTTCAATTTTCTGAGGACTAGAAGTTTCAGCAGAAGGGAATTTGACAAGAGGTTCTTTAGATATAACAGAAGAAGTGTTAGTTGAAATACCTATATTAGATGCTCTTGCAGATCCAAAAGTTTGTCTTTGCAAATCTTTTCCCCTTTTGATGATCTTCTCAGGATCCGGAACTGGTTCTGCCAGTGGTATTTCTTGGTTAGCCCTGGTGTGAGCTCTTCTCGGAGCCACTTTGTTCCAATGGAGTCACCAGATAGATGGTTACAACCCAAAAATGTGTCCAAACTTTGTCTATCATCAAAGTTGGATCTTGTTGTCTCTCAGGGAAGCTGAGCTTCAGTCTCTTCTCCCCAGCAACGGCACCAATTTGTTATCACTCCAGGAAACTCTCCTAGGTTGTATATCAGAGATGCCTAGTAACTTAATCTTTTTGGTAACTATTTTCTCAATAATAGGTGTGGGTTTGGATCAAGATGAATATCCTAATCATTGGATTGTACCTTCAAGAAATTCTAGCTATATTCATGCAATACAGGGCCTTCAGGAGCTATTATCAGATAGGTTTGTAAAAAAAATGGATAAGAAAACCAATTAGTTAATCAGAACATACATAGGCAATATATATGGTGGGTCAACAAACTAGCCAGAGGTGCTTATGATTCTTGCTTAATAGTCAAAAGTGTTAGAAAAACAGGACCACGGAGCAATAAAATAAAACAAATGAAGAAACAAAACACAGAAGACACACAATACAA
>JASDQU011377450.1:2748-13142 GCA_032191745.1 Picea mariana | reverse complement strand
CAGGCATGCAAGGCCCTGAAAGAAGAAGGTTACGAGGTCATTCTAATTAACTCTAATCCCACCACTATTATGACAGATCCAGATTTGGCCGACAGGACATATATTACCCCCATGACCCCAGAATTAGTAGAGCAAGTCCTGGAGAAGGAGAGGCCCGGTGCGCTCCTGCCAACTATGGGGGGGGCAGACTGCACTGTATCTGGCGGTGGCGGTGGCGGTGGCTCTGGCGGAACGAGGAGCCTTGGAAAAATATGGTGTGGAGCTGATAGGCGCCAAGTTGGATGCAATCAAGAAAGCGGAGTACAGGGAGTTGTTCAAGAAGGCAATGGATAAGATTGGAGTGAAGTCCCCCCCTCTGGAATAGCGACTAATTTGGAGGATTGTTTTAAGATAGCAGAATCTATTGGGGAATACCCACTTATCATCCTCCCCGCTTTTACGCTTGGAGGCACAGGTGGGGGGATTGGTACTCATAAATTCCCGTGTTCGTAACCAGTGGCACGGCCACCGCCATCACCGCTCAGTTAAGTACAACAAAGTGGGGTGCTGGCAGACTGCAGATAGATTTGACATATCTTTAAGTGAACTCACCTGTTTGCTTGTTTCTTGGTGTAGGAGGACATTTACAGGTGTATAAAGTTGGTTTTGGATGATGGTTTTAGAAAACCTGTCAACCAGTTGACGGGTTTTCTACAAAATCTAACACTGAAGAATTTTTTTTGTATAATTATATTGTATGAGATTTTTTTTTAAAGTACTGAATTTATTTATGTATTAAAAAATGTAATTTAAATAACAAAAAATGATTATTTCATTAAAATTTGTTTAATAAAATTTTAGTAAAAAAATTTTAAAATTTGAATATTTAAACATCTTATAAAAATGAATTATATTTAACATTTAAAAATGTGAATCTATTTCCTAATAAAATTAGGATAATTAAATAAATATATATATTTAAAATCTTTGACAAATAATTAAATAAATATATATATTTAAAATCCTTGACAAGTAAAGTTAATTGTAATAAATAACTAAATATATTGAAAATATTTAAAGTTAATGCTCGTGGAGAGGCTCTTGATTGTAAGCTATGAGAATATTTTTTTTATTTTTTACTCAATGTGTTTGTAAGGTATGAGAGTAGGTATGTATGGTCTTGTAATTAATTAGTCGTTGTTGTTTTCATCTAATTGGTGTTTTTTTTAAATATTAATTTGTCAAATTTAATAAAGATGTATTATTTTTTTTTTATAGAAAATAATAAGCTAATATGTAAAGAAAAAAGTATATATATATATATAAACTATTTTTTTTTTAATAGAAAATATTAAACAAACAAGTTTTCAAATAAATAAAAGTAAATTTAATAAAAAAAGGAGAGGAGAAGAGAGGAGATTTACATTGTAAAATTTCAAGTTGGAGAAATATCCATGGAAACATGGCTTTCTGTTCTTCATATAGCTTTACCAACATCCATGGAAGCAAGTCCTCCTATTCTTTATATAGCTCTAGTGATTACAATTGCTAGTGCACACACATGGATGTAGTTCAAATGGGATTCATACAAGTCTCAAGCATATGGATGACCTAGTTTAAGGACCTCTAGGGTCTAGGATAATGATCAATACTATAAGTCACCCTCTACATTTCAAGATCAATTGCCTCAATTTATAGTAACCATGAAAAACATGGACCATTGAACATGAGGCATGATCAAGGGTGGAGATCAACCAATCCATAAAAGTGGATGATAAGCTCATCAAGAGATGAAAGAAAAGTAGTGGATAAGAATGAACTATGAGTGTAAGTCATCATTACTTGGGAGACATATCACCACCAAATAACTCCCAAAGCTATCTCCATGTGCACACATGCAATATTACAAAACTCTAGTGAATTCATCTTACATGTAGAAGTGCCCCATAGATGATGTTATAATGATCATCGTTATAATACTAATTATAAGATTACATCCAACCACTAGACATCATTAAAATGGATTTTAACATCAACACAATAAAGTAGATCTAACAAGCAAGAAAAATGAAGTAATAAACTTATAAAAACCCCAAGTTGGGGAAACATCCACAGAAGCGAGAAAATTACTCTTCAACAAACTATCTTAATTACATCAACTAGAAAACACTCTAGTATGGAGTTCAAGTGACATACATACAACTCTTGAGTATATGGACCCCTAGGGTCCAAACTACTATTGTAACACACCAACCCCCTAAGTACCCTTTTAAGGGATGGGGTATTAATTTTTCGCCTTTATTGGACCTCCTCAAATCCATTTAAAAGGGACACCATCGTATTTTGCTCGCCAAGAGCTTTCCAACAACTGTAAGTTTGCTCAAAACATAGCTTTAGATCACAAGTTATGGCCTTTTGAAGTTTCTAGTTTTTCAGTGACCAAAGGCCTCCATACTGCCACGTGGTCTCCACTGCACCCATATCATCCAATGTGGGTTGAAAAGTCATAACCCATCACTCTTAGCACAGACGTGGCTGCAAGCGTGTCACTTGCCACATATTCCACCGAGCATTAGCTTGGTTACGTCGGTTGATGTCATCTCATGATGTCGGCCCATTTCCGCTCTCAATACCGAGCTCCACATCCTCCGAGATCCATTGTCACCAGCTGATGAAAGTTTACTATTGGTCATCGGACCGCGGGACTTCAGAATATCGGATTTCGGGGTTTTGGGACCCCGATCCTTTTCACTATTTGTATAGCCTGAAAGTATCAATCTAGGATGAGCTGGCACCTTGCACATGTGGCCTTGTCCTATATTTCCACCTGTCTTATCCATGGAACGACACATGGACACATCACCTTATGACACGTGGCACTCGTTTCCTCGTGGACCACCTTCCCATTATGCCAATTTTGACTAGACACGTGGCGTGATCACCACGTGGACTAACGTGGTGTACACATCCTCACTGTACCCAAAGTTCACCCAACATGATGTTGACACATTTATGTTCCTTATTTGTTGAATGACATCATCCGACATCATATCTGATCTTTTGGGTGTCAGTCATCAACCATTTCCATAAGGTCTATGTCCCAAAATATCTCGATGGTCGAGATTCAAGATATAGTTGGCATCTTGAGGCACGTGGCCATATCTGGTCACACCACCCGGCATGACACGTTGCACTCTTTTTCCACCTGGACCTTCGTGGAAATAGACCTGGATTTGGTAAGATCTATACCAAATCTTTGTGACATGTGGCACCACTCACGTGATGCCACCAAGTCATCGCGGGCGTCGGACTTCAACCTCCTGTAGACTAAAAATCCCCGTTGTCCATTGTCCGGGGATTAATTAATTTAATCCCGTAGTTAATTAAGGTAATCCCATGATTAAGGGACAGTTAACTATATTAACTCCCGGGATCATGATTCTATGATATCTACAACTAAGATCTCTCCCGCTTAGATCTGATGGCTATCACGGCTCCTCTCGCATATTCGATGTGGTAGAAGCTTAAGGGATCATACGGTGGAGGTTGAGTCGTTGATCCACAGATCGATGATTCTCGTCTCAACGGACCTTAGGTTTCCATGAGACTTGCATATTGGTGAATGTTTTACGCCCCAAGGGTTCGATGTCGAGATACGTCATGTTGACATGATAATCCTCTCATGAGACGACATGTGGAGCGTAAGGTTCCAACACGCTCCAAGTTCCATGGTGGTCCACGACAAGAGTTGGGGTTTATTTAAAGGGGAATCAATGGTCCATATTTAATCTGTGATCAAGATCAACAGTGGGGTCTATCCATTGCGTAGGATTTAAGGAGGACATGTGTCACCACCAGGTAACCGCGAGCATTGAATCACGGCTCTTTATTGGTCTCCTGTACACTAAAACTTCTCGCGGTGAGTTATTCGGGGATTACAAGATCAATAAGGATCGTTAATCACGGGGTTACGACCCCTAACCTTCACCACGAGATCTACGTCTTAGATATGTTGGCTCTCCAGATCTGATGGCTCATGTTTGAAGGCGCTCTTCTAGAGGCTTAAGCCCAACAAGGGCTCACACTTGACCTGCCAGTCACTCACAGGTCGACACGTATCATCCTACAACACGCTAGCAATGACACATCATGCTGACATCATCCTTACCTTTCATCTCTCGTTCTTACGCATATAACTAAAGGCATGGAACCAGGGACTAGAACCCTGGTCCCTGAACATTGGCATATGAGGACTTCCAAAATATTTATACTTAGAAGTCTTACGGGGTCTGATTCTCTGATTCCCTAGGTCGCGGAACTCCCTCCTGAGCTTGGTTATGAAACTTCAACAATCGAGATCGCTCGGTGCTCAGATCTGACGACTAAGATTCAATCGCCAATTTTCACAGGGATTTTGTAGACTAAACTTAGCCTGTCATTGAATGGTAAGTATCGACCCTCTTCATTAGAGGGACAGTTGTTGTACCTTGATGGTTTACGTAGGGAAACTTCCAACGAGTAGATATCTCCTCCTTGGACGGTTAAGATCGATCCTCATCCTAAGATCGAGGGTTATTGTTTGCTATGGTAAAAAAGGGGGTTCAAACAGAAAGAGTCTATCCCTGGACTTATCAGCCCTGAAACTCGTAACCTTGTTGCATGAGGGAAACTGTGGGGTTTCAACCGATATTGACCTTACTCAATCCAGTGTTTGGTACCCTTTGTTAGGAAATCCCCTATGGCAATCATCTTGTTGTGCACACAGGTGACAAAGACACAAATTCATATTATCTTCCTTAGAACGATACATGATACTCAAGATCAAGGTTGTAGCACATACATCACTCTTTCATTTATGCACTCATTCAATCACAAGGACTTACCAATAAAACGAGTATCACTCCTACAAATTAGGCCAGTACATTCAAGACATAATTATAGGCATCAAACCCTTTTAAATTATCAAATTTTACAAAGTCAAAGGAATACTTATCTATTTACAAGATGTAACTAGCCAAACTGATTGTGAGTGATTGTATTTCCACCCAACCATAGGCTCAGATGCATTCATTCTTAGCACTCTGGCCACCTCGTTCCAACCCATGATACCAACAGGCAGTTATGCACTCACTCCTACGTTTTCTTGCAATAGTTTCTCTTTTCTCAGGTGCTCTCTCACTCAGAGCTCGCCTCCTACCATAGTCATGAATCTTCCTCTATGTCTTCCATGTGTGCCTGCTCTTGCACACCTCCACGCATGAAGTTTCTAGACCTGCCCTCCTCCTTCTGTTAGAAGGAACCCATGTGTTCAATCTTTGTTGTAGTGATGGTACTTTGTGGTACCTTTGGCCAACGGTTCAACTTTACTAGCTAGACCTTCCCATGCATGTATTCATTGAGGGTGGTTAGTTGCTCAACCACCAACCCTTTCTCATTCAGTGATTTTCCTTGAAATCAAAGTTAAATGGAATATTTGAATATTCCCAAAATCAAATACTATCATCAAGGAGGCTTAGGTTCTCTTTATCATGAGTAACCCCTCTCTAGGTTAGTTAACTCGTTACTCTAGTGGTATCATGGCCAATACTTTCAAGGATTCTCCGTGTAGCCATGTTAGAATTTATAATTAAATAATAATACATTTACATTGTTTTTATGCCATTGTTTGGCAACCATCTTTCCTAGTTCAATTACTTGAACCATCTATCCAATACATACAATAAATTAGATGCTCAAATCAAATCCTATTGAGTTAGTTATTATGACTAGTTGTTAAGACACCCTCCATTCCAATATTACTCAATACAATATTTTTTGGGATGCAGGAACTATTATAAATACACAAACAAGGAATTATCAGCTAAGAAAAATGTAGAGGGAAGCTCTCATGATGCAGCAGCAATCATTACAAGTTATAAAGGAAAACATAACCATAATCTACCAAATTCATAAAATAGTAGTAAGGTGATAACCTAAATTTCAAGTGACTTGCAAGGCCTTACAATATATCTATGTTAACCCACATCCACGTTGATAGAGCTCAAATTAAGATGGATTTATTTAAATATCAAATCTCTTTGTCAATAATTTCCTTCTAACATGATTAGATCTCCCATGATTTATTTAAATTCTCAGTTAAAAATAGAATATTTAAAGATTAGTTCAATTACCCGAACCATGTGTGTCTAAGACACTATTTTTAAAGATTAGTTCAATTACCTGAACCATGTGTCTAAGACATACAATAATAATTAGTTCAATTACATAAACCATCTGTCCAACGCATACTAAAATTATATGTTCAAATCGTTCAAACCCTATCGAGTATTTCAATTACCGGTTGTTATTGTGATTAACTCCTACAGAATCCTTCCAATTATCAGCTGTTATTGTGGTTAGTTGTTAAAACACCCTCCATTTGAATATATAACTGCACAAACAATGAATTCTCAGCTAAGAAACAAGTAGAGAGAAGCTCTCGTGATCTAGCAGCAGTCAATTCTCAGCTAAGAAAGAAGTAGAGAGAAGCTATCATGATCTAGCAGCAGTCATTACAAGTTGTAAAGGAAAACATAGCCATGATCTACCAATTCTGTTATAAATGCACACACAAGGAATGCTCAGTTAAGAAACAAGGTAGAGAGAAGCTCTCATGATCTAGCAGCAGTCATTACAAGTTATAAAGGAAAACATAACCATGATCTACCAAATTTATAAAATAGTAGTAAGGAGATAACCTCAATTTCAAGTCTGTTTCAAGGCCCGACGATATATCTATGTTAAGCCACATCCATGTTGATAGAGCTCAAATTAAGACGGATTTGTTTAAATATAATATCTTTTTGTTAATAATCTCCTACTAACATTTAGATCTGCCATAATTTATTAAATCCTCAGCTACCATATTAAGATGGAAACAAATACCATGGAAACAAATACCATATTAAGATGGAAAACATATACCATATTAAGATGGAAAATTTAAAGATTAGTTTAATTACTTGAACCATTTGTTCAATGCATAATATAACTTATATGTTCAAATCCTTTTGAATCTCTTCAATTACCAGTTGTTATTGTGACTAACTTTTACAGAATCCTTCCAATTACCAGCTGTTATTGTGACTAGTTGTTAAGAGTCAAGACACAATATTACTTAGCACAATATTTTTTAGACTGCAAAAACTGTTATAAATGAAAAAAAAAAAAACTATTATAAATGCACAAACAAGGAATACTCAGCTAAGAAACACGTAGAGAGAAGCTCTTATGATCTAGCAGCAGTCATTACAAGTTATAAAGGAAAACATAACCATGATCTGCCATATTCATAAAATAGAAGTAAGGAGACAACCTCAATTTCAAGTCAGTTGCAAGGCCTTAAAATAACCCACATCCATGTTGATAAATCTCAGATGAACTTATTTAAATATCAAATCTGTTGTTTAATAATGTCCTACTGATTTATCAAAATAACATAATTTCTTTAAATCTTCCGATAATAAATCTCATATTAAGATGGGAAATTTAAAAATTAGTTCACTTACTTGAAACATCTCTCCAAGACATACAATAATTGAACCATTGATCTGTGCATGACATGTAATAATGATTAGTTCAATTACTTAAACCATCTGTGCAAGACATGTAATAATGATTAGTTCAATTACTTAAACCATCTGTGCAAAACATACAATAAATCATATGTTCAAATCCTATTTCAGTTACCAGTTGTTTTGTGACTAATTCTTACCAAATCCTTCCCATTACTAGTTGTTATTAAAACACCCTCTATTCCAATATATTGGAAAAAGAGATCCAAAATTTTATCTGGAGGAAAAAATTCTTAAATACCACACCAGAAAAGATCTGATATCTACTGGGCACTAAAAGAATCATAAAAAAAAAAAATTGAAATACAGCTATAGATTCTGTTTTGCTCTATTGACTAATAGATCCCCGGGATCCCAGATCTGATAAACATGGATCTATTTAAACACTGCTGAAATAAGACCTTGAAACTTAAACAAAACAAAAAAAAAAAAAAAGCTATAAACACATGTACCAATTTCATGGAAAAATTTTGCAGTTGTCATATTGCCTCGTAGATATCTTCACAGATCAGGATTGACGGGGACAAGAGGCAGACTGAAAAGGCGATCAATATGACCACAAAATCATTCAGCCGCAGCAGCAATGAATCCTTGTCATGTTGATCGCCTTCTCAGTGTGCCTCCTCTTCTCCTGCGCTGCCTCCTCTTCTCTTGCGCTGCGCTGCTCTGCTCTGCTGTGCTGTGCTGTGCTGACAACCCTTCCTATACATACCAATATATACAGAAGGCAACCTGCCCGATTTTCCTCCGCGACGCACCTTGTACGAAGCGATTTTCACCATACATCGAGGGATATTATATTTGCTTATTTAATTAACGCAGGTGCCGATTGATTTTTTAATCTTTTCATTGTCTTGCCGACACGCTTGCATCAGACAAATAGGCGGCTTCACCGCCCATTGAAGAATCCTGTAGGCTAAAGTGGTTTATTTAATTAAAGCATGTGGCGATTGAATTTCCTTTTCATGTGGAGATTCATGCACCTCACAAAAATCCGGCTCCTTCGCTGTTTCGTGTACGATTTTCACGTGTCAACAAGTTCACGCGTAACCACGAAAATGCGTGCAGCGTGCTATAAACCACACAAGATGGGCGACCAATGAAATTTACCAGATTAAAAAAATGTAGTAGTTTAAACGTTTTATCTTTTGGAGGTTTTTTGGTCACTTTTTCCGTTTGATTTTGCTTGCAATCCGGTGATGAATGGTTGGATCTGTACCGTTAGGAAAAGCAATTTAAACAACAGAAAATAGAGATTTTGTCCAAATTTACATCGCCGGATTCCGGCCAATTCCTGCCAGAAAACTCAAAAAGTAGAACTTTTAGCCATCGCCAAAAAAATTCCCATAAGACTAGTAAAGGTAAAGGTGATTACTTCAATTTTTTTAGTGTTTTTAGTGACATATTTTTCAATCAATTTTACCCAAAATCTTATTTAAAAATTGTTGTAACTCTAGATTTGAATGTTTGAGTTTGTATAATTACAGTGTGTGAGGGTCTTTTAAGGTAGTGAATCTATTTATGTATTAAAAATGCAATTTAAATAATAAAAAATGGGTATTTCACCAAGATTTGTTCAATAAAATTTAAAAATTCAAAAAAATTGAATGTTTAAACAATACCTTATAAAAATAAATTATATTTGAGTATAACATCTAAATATATAAGTCTATTTCCACCTTCTGTATAATAAAGTTAATTATAATTAAATAAATAAATATATTGAAAATATTTGAAGTTAATGCTCGTGGAGAGGCTCTTGGTTGTAAGCTATGAGAATATTTTTTTTATTTTTTACTCAATGTGTTGGTAAGGTATGAGAGTAGGTATGTATGGTCTTGTAATTAATTAGTAGTTATTGTTTTCATCTAATTGGTATCTTTTTCAAATATTAATTTGTCAAATGTATTATTATTTTGTGTTATAGAAAATAATAAACAAATTTGTAAAGAAAAAAGAATATATATATAATTTTTTTTTCTTTCATATTTTTAATAGAAAGTATTAAACAAATAAGCTTTCAAATAAATAAAAATAAATTTAATAAAAAGAGATGAGAGGAGAGAAGATTTACATTGTAAAACTTTAAGTTGGAGAAATATTCATTGAAACAAGGGTTTTTATTTTTCATATAGATTTCCCAACATCCATGGAAGCAAGGCCTTCTATTCTTTATATAGCTTTATTGATTACAATTGCTAGTGCACACACATGAATGGAGTTCAAATGGGATCCATACAAGTCTCAAGTGTATGGATGATCTAGCTTAAGGGCCTCTAGGGTGGGTCTAGGCTAATGATCAATACTATAAGTCACCCTCTACATTTCAAGACCAATTGCCTCAATTTATAGTAACCATGAAAAACATGGACCATTGAACATGAGGCATGATCAAGGGTGGATCAACCAATCCATAAAGGTGGATGATAATCTCATCAAGAGATAAGAGAAAACTAGTGGATAAGAATGAATTATGAGTGTAAGTCATCATTAGTTGAGAGACATGTCACCACCAAATAACTCCCAAAGCTATATCCATGTGCACACGTGCAATATTACAAAACTCTAGTGAGTTCATTTGACATGTAGAAGTTCCCCATAGATGATGTTATGATGATCATCATTATAATACTAAGTATAAGATTACATCAAACCACTAGACATCATTAAAATGGATTTTGACATCAACTCAATAAAGTAGATCTAACAAGCAAGAAAATTGAAGTAATAAATTTACATGGTAAAACCCCAAGTTGGGGAAACATCCACAGAAGCGAGAAAATTATTCTTCAAAAAAATCTC
>JASDQU011377449.1:2693-22158 GCA_032191745.1 Picea mariana | reverse complement strand
AACCATGAAAAAACAATAATGAGTCATATTTACATCAAATAATATTGGGTCCATTACCCAAACCTTTGTGCTACGGGGCTTTCTTCAAGGGTTGACATCAATGATAACCAACCTTAATCAACATGGAGAATGGGTATTATATGATGTTTAATACAAGAATAATATATACAGATACATATCTATGTTAAACAAGATTATTGAAGTTAAATATATCATTGTTCAAATGTTTGATGGATACGTAACCTTGTAAGTAAGGGTATGATTCCGACACAAACTAGAATATATATATCTTATTTGTCGTCGACCTCCATCAAGGAGGAAACGATTTGCAAGATTCAAAAACTTTATCAAAGTATTGCTTTAATATTAAAGAATTTAGATCTCTTTGTAATAGGTAAATCCCAAAAACTATATGGCTAGGCTTTAAGTAAGAAACACGACCATTTCTTCATTTCAAACTCACATGTGGCCAGAACATTATATTAAGGAACGTATACATCTTTACCTTATAGCGAATGAAGAAATGATGGTATGCTCAAGAAACACATTCATGGGTTGTAGAGGTATCATGGAACCTCTCTATTTCTTCTTCCTGTGCAATGTAAAAATCTTATTCCAAGACCAAGCCGTTTCCTTTAAAGTCCAACCCAACAAATATGGTCGAGGGTAAATAGTAATACCCACGAGAAATAAAATGTATACCTATAGAAAAAATAGGGAATCATGTGAGTATAGGAACATAACTGGAAACCGATGAAATAATAAGTAAAGATATATGGAGAAATAATTACCTCTAGCAGGCTCTCAAATCATCAACAATAAATATGTTGACCTGGTTTATTGGCTCAACATCGACGCATGCTACAAAATATAATAAGTGACAAGGTTATTAATCATTATTGTTGAGAAAAAAAATAAACCTCGAGACTATAATAGCAGTTAAACTACATACTAAACGATTTTCTTACCTCACACCGACTAGGAACGGAGGTGGCTTGGTTCTTTACCAACCATTAACCATTTCACTCTGGTCAAGGTAAATAATTTCTTACCTTGCATCAATATGATGGTAAACATACAAATTAGAGTTTTATATAATGTAATGAGATAAAAATACTAAAATGACCACGTAATAACCTATGAATAAAATGTAAGAAGAGGTAATGAAATTACAACCTCTGTGAGGAGAAAGTTTAGATCTAGTGAAGGAGAGCTCTATGGTAAGCTTTGTTTACAACAAAAACATTCTCTCCACAAAATGACCAAATGATGTAAAACCTCTTGTTTGCACTCGACCCCAAACTCGTGTGATAGATGGGAGGGGTATACACCAAAATCCAAGTCGAAACTTGAGTGACCCTGAGGGATATGAATGGCACCAACTAAATAAGAACATAACTAAAAGATCCCATTGATGAGTGACATTGTTAAGCCTCGTTGACATACCAACGGGTGTGAGGAAGCTAGAGGTGGCATATGACTCATTACATGTATTTTTCAGCTCTTTGTACTCCAACCAAGGAGATTAGCAACTACGACACACGACAATTTTGAACTTTACCTACCCATATCTTTTGGTTACAGTTCATATATCTTTTTTCTCGTATGAATAACTATATAAAAGAGTGGAAGTAATACTATTTAATATTCTTAGAGTATAACTCGCCCTGGAAAGTTTTATACATTTGGGTATAATAATTAATGAGTTAAGGACTATAACTATCATCATTGTGATTATTGTGTATAGGATGAGAAACCTATAGATTTAAATGAAGAGAATGAGTAATTAGCATGCAGACTAATCTTGTGTAAAAAGAAAAATAAACTCGAGTATGATATTATATGAGAAGGAAAGAATGGAATTATGTATGAATGCATATATAATCNATGTGTGTGTGTGTGTGTGTGTGTGTGTGTGTGAGTATTTAAAGTAAGATAATTGTGAGTTATGAGGACTAGAAGAAAAATATATAAATACACCTATGACATGAATGTAATTTGCAAGGAGTGGAGGTGTTATAAACTGGAAACATACATTAGAATGTAGGAAATGAACTTTGTATATCATGTATGGATTTGTTTACTTAAAATACTTGATAATTGCAATGTCAACATTTGAAATAATTAGCAAATATACATGTTTACCATCGTGGAAATTAATAGAGTGATTCGATCAATGTTAGATAAAGTAACGATGTGGACCCTTCAATACTTGAACCTGTAACATGTTTTGAGAATAATTGGAAAACTTAAAGAGCAGTAAAGTCCTTGAAATAATCTAACCTTATGAATGCATTAAGTATAATAATGAATGACTCTTACAATAAATAAATAAATAAATCTTTTTTTTGTTGGTGTTTTTGGAGATGTTACAAATGGAATTAGAGCATGGTTCAGACACTATGGCCTTATGGGATCAAAACAAACAAAAATATTATTGTGTTATTATATTATGTGATCATTGTAGAATTGTTAAAAAAAAACCTTAACATAAAATTTGTGTTGCACTTATCAGAAACAATAAACATATAGTATGGCTAACGAAACCAGAAAAATAACACCAAGTTGATCATAACTGTATGTACAGTTAGATAGTGAGAAACGTAAAAAAAAACTCACTGGGGTTACTTGAAACCATGAGAAGCATAAAGGAATAATTATAGAGTATTAATGAGGATAACAAAAAACGGTTGAAAGCTAGTAGGGAACAAGAGGAACTAAATGAGATCATACTCAAGAACATGACCAAGATTAAACAAAATAAGAATGTAGGATAGACCTCTAGCAATGTTAAGAAATAAGTCTCCAGTGATGAGTCTCATAAGCGAAAGGAACACCCAATATTTAGTGATAAAACATCATTAATAACTGGTGAAAGTAGTGAAGATAGTTATGAAAATAGTACTCTACAGAAGAAAACATATAAAATCAAGAAACAAAAGTGATATGATAATGAATTGTCTGGGGAATTTAAAAATATCATACCTCCCAGTTTTGATGGTGAATTTGAAGAGGGAGTAAAAGAATGGATTCTAAATATGGGTAAGTATTTTCATATTTATAACTACCCAGGAAATCAAAGAGCTCGATTGTTTGTGTACCATTTGAATGGTAAGGCTTCCATCTAGTGGAAAGAGACCAAAACAGTGAAAAAGGTTAGAAGTAGTAAACTAACATGGAAAATATTTAAAAAAAAAATCAAATAGAAATATTTAACAGAAAGGTATTATGAAAAAAATGCTAAGGAATTTCATGACCTTAAACTTGGACAAATGACAATAGAAGATTTTGTTACCATGTTTGTGAACTTGATGAGACATGTACCTTACCTTAGAGAGGAAAAGAAAAAGGTACAACAGTTTATGAGTTTCCTGCCTCAATCATGTAAGGAAAAAATTGAGTTCCTTAATCATAAGAAAATGGATGAAATAAAGACACACTAAGTTGTGTTATACTTAGTTTAAGAAGATGTCTAAAATAAAAATAAAAAATGGAAGAATAGGAGGAAATAAAACAAGTTTGACCCTAGAAATAAATAGTTTAAGCATCATCGTCCTCCATCACACTGTGCATCGATTAGACAGAACAGGTTTAGTGGTCAAAAACAATGTGTTTCAGTTCAGAATAATAGTCATTTGATAGATTCAGTTAACAAAGTAGTGAGACCACCATTACAGTGTTGGGGTTGTAAAGATCATCGTCTGTATAAATATTTTATTCTAAACAAGAATAAGAATTTGACAGTGCATAATATTCAGGAAGTAATAATAGTGAGTCAAATGGAACAGTGTAATCACAAGATTAACACATCCTTGGAAAATCGGTAGGTTGATCATCAATATGCCATGGTAGAGATTGAAGGTAAGATAAGTAAAAAAATTGTATCTATTTTAATTGACCCTAGTGCAAGTTTAAGTTAAGTTTCCCCTACTGTAGTAGAATATTGTAAGCAAAATGAAGATAAAAAAAAAAGAATTCATGGTTAGTACAATTATCTACTAGTATGAAACAAAAGGTTGTAGAGTTGGTCTAAGAATTCTTAGTAACTATGGATGGGATGGAGACTAAAATAAATTTGAATGTATTACCTTTGGGATCCTATGATTTACTCATAGACATGGACTGGATTGAAAAACATGTGGTTGTTGTAAATTGCATACACAAAACTTTTGATTGTTTAGATGAACTTGGGAAAAGAAAAACCATCAAGGTTATACCTCGTGGTGTGTTGGTAAGGAATAGTTTTTCTTTACAGTTGAAGAGAAATGCAAGAAAATGTTGTGAAATTTATGTTGTACATATAAATGAAAATCAATACAAAGTGGTTAAAAATATGTTGACTAATGATCCTATATTACAGGAGTTTCAGGATGTATTTCCATAAGAAATTCTAGGATTAGCTCCTAGAAGGGACATAAAATTTACCATAGATATAGTATCCAAATATGCACCTATATCTAAATAACCCTACAGGATGAGTGTTCCTAAGATGAAGGAATTAAAAATGAAACTAATGGAGATGTTGGATAAACATTATATCAGACTGTAATTGTTTCTCCATGGGGAGCATCACTTTTGTTTGTGAAAAACAAGGATGGAACCTTTAGGATGTGTATTGATTACCAACAACAAAATAAAATGACAATAAAGAATAAGTATCTTTTACCTCGTGTTGATGACTTGTTTCATCAAATTGGGGAAGCTAAAATGTTTTCCAAGATAGATCTAAGGTAAGGATACCATCAGGTTAAAATTAAAGATGAATACATTCATAATATTTCTTTTAGAACCAAGTACGGACATTGTGAGTTCGTAGTGGTACCCTTTGGTCTAACATATGCACCTGCGACATTTATGTGTCTAATGAACAATGCGTTAAGAAAATATCTAGATAAGTTCATAATTGTATTCATTGATGACATCTTGATTTATTCCAAAACCAAAGAAGAATGTGAAGGACACTCATGTTTGGTTCTACAAACATTAAGGGAGCATCAAGTGTACGCAAAATTTAGTAAATGTGAATTCTATCAGACTAAACTACAATACTTAGGACATGTAATCTCTGGAGAATGGATATATGTTGGTCTTGAAAAGGTCAAATCTATCTTGGATCGGCCAGTTTCGAAGGATGTCTCAGATATCCGATCCTTTATGGGTATTACATGGTATATTACCAAAGGTTTATTGAAGGATTTTCAAAATTATCTTATCTAATCACTTCTCTATAAAAAAGGGGATTAGATTTAAGTGGACTAAAAAGTGTCAAGAAAGCATTGAGAAATTAAAACAATTGTTAACCATTGCACCTATTTTAAAGGTAGAAGATCCACACAAAGATTGTGTAGTATGTACAGATGCCTCAAAATAAGGTTAAGGAGGAGTGTTAATGCATGATGGGTATGTGATTGCTTATGAGTCACAAAAATTGAAACCTAATGAAACAAATTATTGAAGTCATTATTTATAATTAACCACTATTATTCAAGCTTTAAAATGTGGCAACACTATCTTTTGGGTAGAAGATTTATCTTAAAGATTGACAACACCATCCTTAAGTATTTCTTTGAACAATCAAATCTAAACGCAAGACAAGCAAGGTTCCTAGATTTTCTAAGTGAGTATGATTTTGAAATACAACGTACAAAGGGAAAGGAAAATAAGGTGGTAGATGCACTTAGTAGGAAGTTAAACAAATTTATCAGTAGTAATGTGCAATCAAATTTAAAACATACAATTTTAATTGAAGAAGAAACAGATGAAGAGTATAAAAAAATAATGGAAAAAAATCCAAAGTAAACATGCTACTAAAGAATAATCAAAATTTAGTTGCAATTGGGAGGATTTAGTCTTATATAAGAACATAATTTATGTGCCAAACATATAGAATTGAAAATTTTAATATTGAACAAGTGCACAAGAAACCATATTCGTCATCCTGGTTATCAAAAGACAATAAAAACTTTAAAGAAAGAGTATTTTTGGCCAAGAATGAAAACATAAGTAGTTGAATACCTTGCTAGGTGTCTATAATGCCCAAGTTATGGTTAAGCACCATCACTCGACTGGATTACTACATCCCATACCCATTCTGGAATGGAAACGAGAATTAATTAGTATGGATTTCATCATTGAATTACCTATAACTAAGAATCATAATGATTCTATAATGGTTGTGATTGACAAAATTACAAAAGAAACACACTTTATTTCGGTAAAATCCACTTGCAAGGCTATAAATATTGTAGAGATTCTTATGAAGTAAAATTTCAAGATGCATGGTTTACCTAAAGCAATCATTTCCGATAGAGATACAAAGTTCACTTCCAATTTCTGGAAGACCTTTTTCAATGGATTAGATACACAACTGCGCTTTAGCATCGCTTATCATCCTCAGATTGATGGCCAGACCAAAATGACTAACTACATTATTGAGGATATGTTGTGAATGTATGTTATGAACTACCCAACAAAATGGGAAGATTACCTTCATCTGGTTGAACTCACATACAACAATGGTTTCAATCATCTTTAAAGATGATTCCTTTCAAATTGTTATATGGCAGAAGGTGTAGAATGGTGCAGACCCCCAATGACCCTCGGGCCAAAGTCCCCTCACAGGATCATTCATTCACTTCCCCGAGCCGAAGTGGCTCTTTTAATTCCTCACTAGAATCTCGAATTTCCGATCCACAGGTCCTTCTTCCCTTCTCACGGTCTTTTGTACATGACCATGAATTTCAGGTTTTGGGACTCACAGAGTTCTGATGTCGAGAATCTCTGTCCCCTTGATCTCCCTAAATGTCGATACCCGAAATGTCGATAAGGCTTCAATCAATAATTAGCCCCCTGGGCTATGCCTTGGGCCGTATGACCACTTCTCATAAAACCATAGTCTTATTCCCTTCAGGACTTATCAATATGAGAGCCCGATCTCTTGTCAACGGAACTCCCAAATTCCCTGATATCTAAAATCCCGATGGACTCTTCCTTTCAGGAATTTCCCCAAAATCCTGGATTGCTGCCACGTATCCTCCCTCAGATGGATGGTCCTCGTCGTTTTTCGATTTCATGACTTATGACCCCCTGTGACAAAATCTCCTCTGTCAAATCGAATCCCCGGTATCTGAAATCCCGATGGACTCTCGATCTCCGCCATGTGTCCTCCACCAATGGACGGTCTAGTTCGTTTCGAGACTTCGCCAGGTGTGAAGTCGAAAGACTCCTTCCTCTTCTGTTTCTTGATGTCTGAATCCCCGATGTGGGTGATCTTACGACACGTGTCCTCCTTCAAATGGATGGTTGCGATCCTTTCACTATTTCAGGACTTTCACTGTGAAGTGTCTCAACCTCTCGTCATCAGGACCTCCAAAATCCTGAAGTCTGAAATACCGATAACTTTTCACTCTTCGGGACTTTCGCCTTTATTCACGAAGGCTTAACCCTCATGCAACTCTTGACAGATCCAACGACTGTTGAGTTTTCTAACTAAGATCTAACGGTTCAGACCTTGTCTTCCTGTGCACTCCTCCCACTGCTTCCTGGACGTGGAAACTTCAATGGTCCATATCTCTTCGGTTGATCCGACGGTAGCTATGCTTCCTCCTGAGCTTCTACGCTTTCTTCTCGGACTTGGAAGAATTCTCAAAGTGCCCAAAGGCCTCGATCTTTGTTTCTCCCTCTGCGAGCTCTACATTCTTAACTCTCGCCCACGTTCTCAAGGATGTTATTCCTCCTTAGCTTTATCCCTTTGAATCCTTAAAGAATTCTTTGACTTCTGCGCTCCTTGCAGAGTCTTTGCACGCAAAGTGCTATCTCTTCTGAGCTTTCCCGTTACTCAGACTTCTAAGGAACTCGGTCCTTTTTTCCTTCTCCTTCAGATGGAGAATTTCTGACACCCTCCTGGCAATCCTTCGCTCAAGCAACCTATTGTTGAGTCTTCCAGGGTGTTCAGCAACCCTACGAAGATCCCTCTATGGACTCTTCTTCAATTTCAGAACTCAAAGAGTTCTTCCTTCTATGCTCTATCTGCACATCTACTTAATGCCCACCTAGCAAAGTGTCTTCTCACAGAACATCCAGAAGTTATGTCCTCTCCTATGCACTCTATGCACCTGCTCAATGCCCTCTTGGTAGAGCTCTCAGAATATTTAGTGATTCTGGTTCTCCTTGAACTCACAATAGAGTTCTTCTTCAATGCAACCTGTGCATATTCTCAATGCCCACTTGGGAGAGCTCTACAAAACTCACAGCAGAGTTTCTGTCTGCAACTGTGTCTCTCATACACAGCCTTACCTCCAAGGTATTCAGCAACCTTGAGGTCTTCCTCTGATTTGATGATTCATCTCTTGTGCCCTCTTGGCACGCATTTGTCTGAACCCGTAGAATTTAGAAATGCACCCTCTGTGCACGGCTATCAGAACCCACAGTGTTCTGTCACACCCTCCTGGTGTGAAGCCTCAAAGACCTCTAACCCTGAAATCAAACAACCCCTGCAAATGCATACCTAACATACATCTACAACATATATTGAACACACATAGACATTCATTCAACACAGAAATACTTGCGGGAAAAACTGCTTCTATTTGTATTAATAAAAATGCTTCTTTACAAAGGTGTTCTGAGCACGAACTTCAACAGAGTATCGACTCCTTCTCAAATCTCTCTGCATACTACTTCTATCTCTCCTCTACTTGCTGCTAATATGATAATACAAAGAAGATCTCTCGATCTTTTACATGAGGGGGCTCTTTGAGCTCTTCCCTCCAAACTCACCTACCCTATTAAATTACATTGAATGGGTTGTCTAGTCCAGAATCGGATCTAGATCTCAGCCTTACAAATATTCAAGGCTATCTACTCTAATGCCTGCGCAAAGGCACGACCCCATGGCTCAATAGCCTACAACATTAATTACATTGAATTTCAAATTTGAAATGAGGCTGCGCCTCTTCCCATTGAATGCGTGCATTGACGTGGGCTGGCTGGCTGGCTAGCTGATGTGGAGACATGCTCCTGCATCATACTCCTCGGCTGCAAAATTCATGAGCTCATGCTCATGAGATTCCCATCTCAGATATTGAAATCCTCCTGGATCCCAAACAAATTTCTGGAGTTGTTCATCTACTCCATCTCTCTGCTGCTACTTCTTCTGCTACGCTATTTCTGCTGCTTCTTTTCTTCCCAGCTTCTCATTGTTGGCAATCTCTACTGATCTCAACAATAGCCTTCTGATGTCTTCTATCACCTCATCCAGCTGCTGCAATGGATGGCTTTGTTCATGCAGTCTTCTCAGTTGCATTTTCTTTATGCAGATGGGCAGATCATCATGATCTCCTATATCATCTTCTTCATTCTCTGTGACACTAAGTGTCCACTCCACTGTAGTTCCCTCTGCAGTCTCCTCTTGACTGGTCTGTTGTTCATCCATCACCTCTGACAGTTTTTCTGCCATTCCTCTTGTTTCTATGTGTCCATCTTCTTCCAACTGCTCCTCAGATTGGAATTCTTCCTCATCTATTTCCAACCTCACTTGTTGGATGTGCATGTCCTGCACTATCACCCTTCTCTCTAGGGATTCAATCTGTTCATACAAATCAGCAAATCTCATGTTGTCTTCTTCTTCTTCTTCTGCTTCTGCAAGTTCCAACGTTGCAGTCTTTTCAGCTTCCTAGCTTAAAGTATTGAGCCACTCCTCAGAATGCTCATCTTCTTCTTCTTCTTGGGCAGCTTCTAACACCTACTCCAATTCTTTTTTGACAGTAAAAGCTAGTTGTCTTTCTCTTGCTTTTGTTGCTTCATCTATGACACAGATCTCTGCCTCCTCTAGGTTAAGTGGTAGGAATATTTCAATTCCCCCAATAATTAGAAGATTCCTCTGATCTTCTTTTTCTGTCAGCTACTCTAGATGATTCAAACTCTTCTCTGAGCTCACCTGCTCTGTCAGCTCCTTGAGCTGATTTGAAATCACCTATGAGTCCATGAGGCTCTCAGATAGCCTCATTTTTGTTCCCATGCCCACCTGGCAAATTGGGATTTTCCAGCTGCCCTCTTGGTAGTCCATGAGATCCTGCAGTGACCTTATATCATTGCCCTCCTGGCAATGTGAAATTCCCCGGCTGTCCTCATGACAGTCTGTGAGATCCCGCAGTAATCTCAATTATTTTCCCTCCTAGCAATTGGGAATTTCCTAGTTGTCTTCTTAACAGTGCTTGAGATCTTCAGTTGATCCCAATTCATCCTCACTACCGAGGTTTCTTCCAGTCTCTAGTTCACATACCTGAACCATCTCCTCAGGTCCGTCGAGGTTTTCAGCATGCCTCAACCATCCTCTTAACAGCCTACAACGTCTTCTAGCCATCAACTCCTTGACTTGCCATTTTTCTTTTGGATTCCTCATGGGCCATTCATATACCCATCTCGACTTAGCATTCTGCTACATCCAAAATGCAAGATTTTCCATTTATGCCCTTATATCAATGAGCTCTTCATCTATTTCAGATCTTCTCATCAGCTCTGGGTCTTTCTTTCCATCATATCTATGACTTTCAGTAGCCATCTTGTTGTATATGTCTACCCTTCTGGAAAAACCTGTTGTTGTTACTTTGCACCCTGAGTGTCTCCAGCCTCTTCCTACAGTCCCTCTGACCGTCTTCTTGATTGCTACCTACCTGCAACCAATCATCTATAGAGCTTCCAACACTCTGTCTTCCTTTGCCTTCTCTCTGCCTAAAATATACAAACAGATTTCTCACTTTGATATCACTCTTGATGTTTATCAAAGTGTTATTTCACCTCTAGCTTCCCTTGCCTGAAATCTATAGACAAGATTCAAAGATCTGATACCACAAATGGTGCAGACCCACAGTGACCCTCGAGCCGAATTCTGCTCATAGGATCGTTCATTCACTTCCCCAAGCCGAAGCGACTCTTTTGATTCCTCACTGGAATCTCGAATTTCCGATCCACAGGTCCTTCTTCCTTGCTCACGGTCTTTTGTACACGACCATGAATTTTGGGTTTCGGGACTCGCAAAGTTTTGATGTCGAGAACCTCTGTCCCCTTAATCTCCCTAAATGCCGACACCCAAAATGTCGATAAGGCTTCAATCAACAATTAGCCCCCTGGGCTATGCCTTGGCCCGTATGACCACTTCTCATAAAACCATAGTCTTATTCCCTTCGGGACTTATCAATACGAGAGCCCGATCTCTTGTCAACGGAACTCCCGAATTCCCTGATATCCAAAATCCCGATGGACTCTTCCTTTCAAGAATTTCCCCAAAATCCTGGATTGCTTCCACATGCCCTCCCTCAGATGGACGGTCCTCGTCATTTCGTGATTTCACGAATTATGACCTGCTATGACAGAATCTCATCTGTCAACTGCAATCCCCAGTATCCGAAATCCTGATGGGCTCATGATCTCTACCACGTGTCCTCCACGGATGGACGGTCTAGTTCATTTCGGGACTTCGCCAGGTGTGAATTCGAAAGAATATTTCCTCTTATGTTTCCCGATGTCTGAATCCCCGATGTGGGTGATCTCACGACACGTGTCCTCCTTCCAACTGACAACTATGATCCTTTTGTTATTTCGGGACTTTCACTGTGAAGTTTCCCAACCTCTCGTCATTAGGACCTCCAAAATCCTGAAGTCTGAAATCTCGATAACTTTGCAGTCTTCAGGACTTTCGCCTCTGTTCACAAAGGCTTGACCCTCGTGCAACTACTAACAGATCCAATGGATGTCGGGTTTTTTGACTAAGATCTGACGGTTCAGACCTTGTCTTCCTGTGTGCTCCTCCCACTGCTTCCTGGACGTGGAAACTTCAACGGTCCAGATCTCTTCAGCTAATCCAATGGCAGTTATGCTTCCTCCTGAGCTTCTGCGCTTTCTTCCCAGACTTGGAAGAATTCTCAAAGTCCCCAAAGGCCTCGATCTTTGTTTCTCCCTCTATGAGCTCTACATTCTTAAGTCTCGCCCGCGTTCTCAAGGATGTTATTCCTCCTCAGCTTTATCCCTTCAAATCCTTAAAGAATTCTTTGACTTATGCACTCCTTGTAGAGTATTTGCATGCAAAGTGATATCTCTTCTGAGCTTTCCTGTTACTCAGACTTCTAAGGAACTCGGTCCTTTTTCCTTCTCCTTCAGATGGAGAATTTCTGACACCCTCTTGGAAATCCTTCTCTCAAGAAACCTATTGTTGAGTCTTTCAGGGTGTTCAACAACTCTGTGAAGATCCCTCTATGGGATCTTCTTCAATTTCAGAACTCAAAGAGTTCTTCCTTCTATGCTCTATCTACACATCTACTCAGTGCCCACCTGGCAGAGTGTCTTCTCACAGAACATCCAGCAGTTATGTCCTCTCCTGTGCACCCTATGCACCTGCTCAATGCCCTCTTGGTATAGCTCTCAAAATCCTTAGTGATTCTGGTTCTCCTTGAACTTGTAGTAGACTTCTTCTTCAATGCAACCTGTGCATATGCTCAATGCCCACTTGGCAAAGCTCTACAAAACTCACATCAGATTTTTTGTCTGCAACTATGTCTCTCATACACAACCTTACCTCCAAGGTATTCAGCAACCTTGAGGTCTTCCTCTGAGTTGATGATTCAGCTGTTGTGCCCTCCTGGCACACCTTTGTCTGAACCCGCAGAATTCATAAATGCACCCTCTGTGCACAACTATCAGAACCTACAGCATTCTGTCACATCCTCCTAGTGTGGAGCCTCAAAGACCTATAACCCTGAACTCAAACAACCCCTGCAAATGCATACCTAACATACATCTACAACATATATTGAACACACATAGACATTCATTCAACACAGAAATACTTGCAGGAAAAACTGCTTTTGTTTGTATTAATAAAAATGCCTCTTTACAAAGGTTTTCTGAGCACGAACTTCAACAGAGTCTTGGCTCCTTCTCAAATCTCTCTGCATACTACTTCTATCTCTCCTCTACTTACTACTACTCTGATAATACAAAGAAGATCTCTTGATCTTTTACATGAGGGGGCTCTTTGAGCTCTTCCCTCCAAACTCACCTACCCTATTCAATTACATTAAATGGGTTGTCTAGTCTAGAATCAGATCTAGATCTCATCCTTACAAACATTCAAGGCTATCTACTCTAAAGCCTACACAAAGGCATGGCTCCATGGCTCAATAGCCTACAACATTAATTACATTCAATTTCAAATTTGAAATGAGGCTGCACCTCTTCCCATTGAATGTGTGTGCTGACGTGGGCTGGCTAGCTGGTTGGATGACGTGGAGAGATGCTCCTGCATCATACTCCTCAACTACAAAATTCATGAGCTCATATTCATGAGCTTAACATCTTAGCTATTGAAATCCTCATGGATCCCAAACAAATTTCTGGAGCTGTTCATCTGCTCCATCTCCCTGCTGATGCTTCTTCTGCTACGCTGCTATTGTTGTTGCTTTTCTTCCCAACTTCTCCTTGCTGGCAGTGTCTGTTGATCTCAACATCATCCTTCTGATGTCTTCTATCACCTCATCCAGCTGCTGCAATGGCTGGCTCTGTTCATGCAATCTTCTCAGCTACATTTTCTTTCTGTAGATTGGCAGATCATGATCTCCCATGTCATCTTCTTCATCCTCTATGGCACTAAGTGTCCACTCCACCGCAATTCCCTCTGCATTCTCCTCTTGAATAGTCTATTGTTCAACCATCACCTCTGACATTTCTTCTGTCATTCCTCTTGCTGCTATGTGTCCAGCTTCTTCTAGTTGCTCCTCAGAATGGAATTCTTCTTCATCTATTTACAACCTCACTACTTGGATGTGCATGCCCTGCACTATCACCCTTCTCTCTAGGGCTTCAATCTGTTCATACAAATCAGAAAAGCTCATGTTGTTTGCTTCTTCTTCTTCTGCTTCTGCAAGCTCCAACGTTGCAGTCTTTTTAGCTTCCTGGCTAAAAGTATTGAGTCACTCCTCAGAATGCTCATCTTCTTCTTCTGCTTGGGCAGCTTCTAACACCTGCTCCAATTCTTTTTTGACAATCAAAGCTAGCTATCTTTCTCTTATTTTTGTTTCTTCATCTACAACACAAATCTCTGCCTCCTCTAGGCTAAGTGGTAGAAATATTTCAATTCCCCCAATCATTAGAAGATTCCTCCGATCTTCCTTTTCTGTCAGCTGCTCTGGTTGATTCAAACTCTTCTCTGAGCTCACCTGCTGTGTCAAGTCCTTGGGTTGATTCGAACTCACCTCTGAGTCCATGAGACTCTCAGATAGCCTCATTTTTTTTCCCATGCCCACCTGGCAAATTGGGATTTTCCTGTTGCCCTCCTGGTAGTCCATGAGATCCTGCAGTGACATTCTATCATTTCCCTCCTAGCAATGTGAAATTCCCCAGCTATCCTCATGACAGTCTGTGAGATCCCGCAGTAATCTCAACTCTTTTCCCTCCTAGAAATTGGGAATTTCCTGGTTGTCTTCTTAACAGTCCTTGAGATCTTCAGCTGATCCCAATTCATCCTCACTACCGAGGTTTCTTCAAGTCTTTGGTTCACATACCTGAACCATCTCCTCAGGTCTGTCAAGGTTTTCAAAATGCCTCAACCATCCTATTAATAGCCTATGCTATCTTCTAGCCATCAACTCCTTGAATGACCATTTATCTTTCGGCTTCCTCATGGGCCATTCATATACCCATATCAACTAACATTCTACTGCATCCGAAATGAAAGATTTTCCATTTCTGCCCTTATATCAGCGATCTCTTCATCTATTTCAGATCTGCTCATCAGCTCTAGGTATTTCCTTCTAGCATATCTACGGACTTAAGTAGCCATCTTGCTATATCTATCTGCCCTCCTGACAAAACCTACTGCTGTTACTTTGCACCCTGAGTGTCTCCGGCCTCTTCCTACAGTCCCTCTGACTGTCTTCTTGATTGCTACCTACCTGCAACCAATCATCTACAGAGATTCCAACACTCTGTCTTCCTTTGCCTTCTCTCTGGCTAAAATATACAAATAGAGTTCTCTCTCTGATATCACTCTTGATGTGTATCAGAGTGCTCTTTCACCTCCAGCTTCCCTTGCCTGAAATCTACAGACAAGATTCAAAGCTCTGATACCACAAATGGTGCAGACCCCCAGTGACCCTCAGGCCGAAGTACGCTCATAGGATCATTCATTCACTTCCCTGAGATGAAGCGACTCTTTTGATTCCTCACTGGAATCTCGAATTTCCGATCCACGGGTCCTTCTTCCTTGCTCACGGTCTTTTGTACATGAACATGAATTTCGGGTTTCAGGACTCACAAAGTTCTAATGTCGAGAACCTCTGTCCCCTTGATCTCCCTAAATGTCGATACCCGAAATGTCGATAAGGCTTCAATCAACAATTAGGACCCTAGGCTATGCCTTAGCCCTTATGACCACTTCTCATAAGACCACAATCTTATTCCCTTCGGGACTTATCAATACGAGAGCCCAATCTCTTGTCAATAGAAATCCCAAATTCCATGACATCCGCAATCCTGATGGACTCTTCCTTTCGGGAATTTCCCTGAAATCCTGGATTGCTTCCATGTGTCCTCCCTCAGATGGATGGTCCTTGTCTTTTTTCAATTTTACGACTTATGACCCCCTGTGACACAATCTCCTCTGTCAACTCAAATCCCCGGTATCCGAAATCCCGATGGACTCTTGATCTCCACCATGTGTCCTCCACTTATGGATGGTCTAGATCATTTCGGGAATTCACCAGGTGCGAAGTCGAAAGACTCCTTCCTCTTCTGTTTCTCGATGTATGAATCCCCGATGTGGGTGATCTCACGACACGTGTCTTCCTTCCAATGGACTACTGCGATCCTTTAGCTATTTCGAGGCTTTCACTATGAAGTATCCCGACCTCTCATCATCAGGACCTCTGAAATCCCGAAGTCTGAAATCTTGATAACTCTGCACTCTTTGAGACTTTTTCCTCTGTTCACGAAGGCTTAACCCTCGTGCAACTCCTGACAGATCCAACGGCTGTCGGGTTTTCTGACTAATATTTGACGATTCAAACCTTGTCTTCCTGTGCGCTCCTCCCACTACTTCCTGGACGTGGAAACTTCAACAGTCCAGATCTCTTTGGCTGATCTGATGGCAGCTATGCTTCCTCCTGAGCTTCTGCGATTTCTTCTCAGACTTGGCAGAATTCTCAAAGTGCCCAAAGGCCTCGATCTCTGTTTCTCCCTCTACGAGCTCTACATTCTTAAGTCTCACTTGCGTTCTCAAGGACGTTATTCTTCCTGAGCTTTATCCCTTCGAATCCTTAAAGAATTCTTTGAATTTTGCTCTCCTTGTAGAGTCTTTGCACACAAAGTGCTATCTCCTCTGAGCTTTCCTATTACTCAAACTTCTAAGGAACTCGGTCCTTTTTTCCTTCTCCTTCAGATGGAGAATTTATGACGCCCTCTTGGTAATCCTTCACTCAAGCAACCTATTGTTGAGTCTTTCAGGGTGTTCAGCAGCCCTGCGAAGATCCCTCTATGGACTCTTCTTCAATTTCAGAACTCAAAGAGTTCTTCCTTCTGTGCCCTATCTTCACATCTACTCAATGCCCACCTGGCAGAGTGTCTTCTCACAGAAAATCCAGCAGTTATGTCCTCTCCTGTGCACCCTATGCACCTGCTCAATGCTCTCTTGGTAGAGCTCTTAGAATCCTTAGTGGTTTTGGTTCTCATTGAACTTACAGCAGAGTTCTTGTTCAATGCAACCTATGCATATGCTCAATTCCCACTTGGCAGATATCTACAGAACTCACAGCAGAGTTTCTGTCTGCAACTGTGTCTCTCATACACAGCCTTACCTCCAAGGTATTCAGCAACCTTGAGGTCTTCCTCTGAGTTGATGATTCAGCTGTTGTTCCCTCCTAGCACGCCTTTGTCTGAACCCGCAGAATTCATAAATTCACCCTCTCTGCACGACTATCAGAACCCGCAGCGTTCTATCACACTCTCCTGGTGTGAAGCCTCAAAGACCTCTAAGACTGAAATAAAACAACCCCTACAAATTCATACCTAACATACATCTACAACATATATTGAACACACATAGACATTCATTCAACACAGAAATACTTGTAGGAAAAACTGCTTCTGTTTGTATTAATAAAAGTGCCTCTTTACAAAGGTGTTCTGAGCACGAACTTCAACAGAGTCTCAAATCCTTCTCAAATCTCTCTGCATACTACTTCTAGCTCTCCTCTACTTGCTACTACTCTGATAATACAAAGAATATCTCTCAATGTTTTACATGAGGGGGCTCTTTGAGCTCTTCCCTCCAAACTCTCCTACCCTATTCAATTACATTGAATGGGTTGTCTAGTCCAGAATAGGATCTAGATCTCATCCTTACAGACATTCAAGGCTATCTACTCTAATGCCTGTGCAAAGGCACATCTCCATGGCTCGACAGCCTACAACATTAATTACATTCAATTTCAAATTTGAAATGAGGCTGTGCCTCTTCCCATTGAATGTGTGCACTGACGTGGGCTGGCTGGCTGGCTGGCTGACATGGAGAGATGCTCCTACATCATAGAACACCTATGAGTTGGGAAAATATTATTGATAGGATCATTTTAGGGCCAAACATGTTAAAAGAGATGGAAATGATAATGTAGAAAGAAAAGCATAATTTGAAAAGTGCACAAGACATGAAATGTTTTTATGCATATCTGAAAAGGAAACACACAAAGTTTAATGTTGGATATCATGTATACATAAAAGTCGAACCCTGAAACAATTCTTTCAAACTTGGAAAAATCTCTAAGTTGTCACCATGGTATTGTGAGCCTTTTGAAGTTGTCACCAACTTGCAGTGCCAGCCAACACGAAATTACATAATGTATTTCATGTTTCATTGTTAAAAAAATGTGTGCATGATATAACTCATATTGTGAATTGGAATGTGATCCATGCGGAACCAAAAGGAGAGTTCTAGGAAGAACCTCTATATAGTATCAATGAGAAGGAAACTTTGTTGCGAAACAGAGCCATCACCCAGGTTAAAGTGTAGTGGAGGAACTTTAGTCCTGAGGATCCCACTTGGGAAATGGAGGAAGCTATGAGGAAATATTATCCATTTATGTTCCATAGTTGAGATGCTCGGATGGAACATCGAGGACGGTGTTTAGTTTAAGGGGGGAAGGATGTAATATCCCTCCAATTTAAATATTTGAATAATTTTCAATAATTGTAATTATTGAGTTACTATGTTGAGAAAAATTCTAGATAATATTTTCATCATCGTAAACATTGGATGATCAGAAACATTTATGTAAATATTATTTTAGTTTTATTTTTAAATTTACTTGAGACAAATTGATGGGAGAACCCAACGATAAATAAGAGAAATTCTTTATTTCATTGGAAAGGTGAGAAAAGGATTAAAAACCACCAGGGTAAATATTAATGTTTTCCATGAGGACAAGTGTAAGCTAACTCTCAAGGATGTGGGAGGTGAGGGGAACAGCTAGAAAAAAGTCAGGCCAAGACTCCCAAGAGTTAGGGATGAGGCTAACTTGACAATGAAAGACCTGGGCATTATATTCTCTTATTGGTGAGACAAGGAGAAAGATAAGTATGGTGTAGGTAGGATGTTGTTGAGTACTTGTGCAGGGATTGGAGCTTGAGGGTTTTGACAAAGAGTCAAATTATAGAAAAATTACCTGGAAAGGGTTATTGATATTTTTAGTTTCCTATGGAATAAAGAATTTGGTTTGGGGGTGACAAGAACAAGTAATTTGTAGTTTCTTTGGTCTATGGCTGGGAGGAGCTAGATTTTCTCCTTAGTTTGTCCCTAGTGTTCTTTTGGATTCATATATGTTTTCTTTTCTAGTGTTTATTTTTGTTTAATAATAGTTTTTTATTTCAGATAGAAGAGATGGATGACTTCATAAGGAAAATATTGCATACATTTCTTTTTAAGTTACTAGGTTAATCATTTTAATAGTTACAATCATTTCTTCTCAAGCTAGTACAAAAATATGAAAATAAATACATTGACTGTGTATGTCATTTATAAATTATTCTAAAGAAAAAAAAAAGATTTTGTGGTGAATCAGAAAAAGAAAAAAGATAGAAAAGATATTTATTTATTCCATTTCTTTATTAAGCAGTATATTCGAGGGTTTCCAATTGATTCTACTTTTGTATCTATAACTAGAATGGAAAATATTTAATCTATTCTTGCAAAGAATTTGTGTTACACTTTTAAAATGAATTTAAATATTCTTTAACAGTACTATAATGTGAAATCAAACAAAATATTTCAAGAGGGATATTCATTCATATTTCCATAAAATAGAAGTGGAGAAAAACCCATAATAGAACTTTGTTGAATCATTCTTCTTTTAAATCAGACTTTCACAATATTAAGAGGTAAAATAGAGTAATTGTTTTGATACTAATTTTTGGGTACAAAGAC
>JASDQU011377448.1:0-11040 GCA_032191745.1 Picea mariana | reverse complement strand
AGTGTACGAGATCGCGAGCAGCGATATCTTGGTACCCATAGGCTAGCGTGTGGGCCACGGGGCAAGTGGAAGACAGGTGGCATCAGAGATCGGGGATCGGAGATCCTGCGAGTGTGAATCCCATGCATTATCATTTTGCGAAGTCCAAATTTTCGATAAGGGAAAGGACCGTAGTCACGTGGACTAAAAGTTCACATGCGAAAGGGAATCAGCCGAAGGAGCTGAGGAGAGAAGTGAAGTGCCATCGCGGATCGGGGATCGAGATTCCATGAGGTGTGTGATTCATGACCTCATAAAGATCGATTTCCCGATGGGTAAATTTCCGACAGAAACAGGGAGGCGTGAAGTGGATATTTCAACGGATTTCAGAATTTGTGAGACCCGAGTGCAGGACTCGCAACCTTGCGAGATCCGATTCTCCGATAGGCAAAAGGAAATCGTCAGGAGACTATCCTGTGGTGCGGAAAAGTCCCGATAAGGGATTTGAAGAACACTTTAGCTCTTCGGGCCAGTGAAGAAGAAGGTCCTGGTGGGATCGGATGTGCATGGGTGGCGCGTTGGCATCAAAAAGGCTCGAGGATATCTCCCACACTTTTGTCATATACAAATTGATCGTCAGACTCCCACATCATCACCTCTTCTGTGGTACACATTTTGCACTCAAAAGTTCTGAGACATACAATTTGACCCTCGGGAAGTCACATCCCCTAGGGAACCATTTTCACCCTAGTTTAAAGCTCGTCTAACCACTTTCCATACTTGCCCATTTCATGAAATCTCTTTCACGGATATTCAGGTTGGCGGGTTCACAAAATCTCAAATTCTTAATCATTGTTTATTGTGCCCGCCACCTTCACACTTCTTTCAAAGTATGCAACGACCAAGGTTTAATGCTAACAGTTCATCGTGCAACAACCATACAGACCTTCATTAAAAATAAAAAGGCTCGATGAGACAGTCACATTGACTATCACTACAGAACTTGTCCAGAAACATGCAGAAAAGAACTTTCAAGGTAATGGGATATCTATTACAAATTTCAATATATTAGCGAAAATGAGTATGGCCAACCATTTCCTTATTCCATACTTAAGCCACTTTTTCAATTGCAGGTTCTCGAACACGCAGGCTCACAATTGCGCTTCCATTGTTCCATGGCCTGCAAATAGTATCCGGAGCTCCACGATATACAAATTGACCTCTGGATTATCCTGTTGAGATTCAACAAGAAGATCCTAGTGAAAATTATGCACCTATACTAGGATGGAGCCTTAGGCTATTTTTAGGTGGAAGTCTATTTTTAGATGATGAGGAAATTCTATTTATAGATTATGTATATTTATAGATGGTGAGCAAATTCTATTTATAGATGTATGTCGACTATTATTATCCCTTAATAATAGTTGGACAATAAACATTAATATATTCTCAATGAGCACTTGGAAATAGTTAACTGAAGTGGCAAATTAGTTAGCTATAGAAAATTCGAGTTCAAAGGCTGATTGGTGGGACATGCAAGTCGAATTAGTTGTAACCAAGTGATTTGAAGTTGTAATGGAGTTATATGTGTAGTTATATGAGTTGTAAAGTAGTTTAACTCAGTTAAGTGAGTTAATCTCAATTGTACTAGTTGTAACTGAACTTAAACTAGTGAGAGATCAATGAATTGATTATTAATTAATTCACAATCAGTGGTCTCACATGCAACTGAAGATTTTCCAGTGTTAACTACATGCATGCCAGATCCAGTGGAGACCTAGTTGAGATAACAGGTGAAAGGGGCAGTTTGACTATCAGTTGTGACATTAGTGAGTGCACTCATGAAACCACACACACATTGGATGTGCCCATGAGGAATGCGCAGCCTAGGCAAGAGAGATTCATTCATTGCAGGGATTTCCATTGGCAGGGATTGCACAGAGGAGGCAGGTTGTCTGGAGGCAGTAAATTGGCACATGCATTTGCCAATTTTTGTATGACAGTGTGAGACGATTGTATATTGTACTGAGAGCTCTTGAATTAGATTTTTGTATGAGATTGTTTCATGATCCATGATATATACATAGTATATGATAGTGGGGTTTTTAACTTTATGCTTTCCCGATAAAACATTTGTGTTATGTGTGATTGGTCTCTCTTCTTGATATTGCAATTGGCGATCGTGTTTTAAATTACGCAAGAATTTTAGTAGAAGAAATTATGTATTTAACAGTGGCATATAATTGTTAGATCAGGAGAATCCAGGCAATACATAATTTGTATTAAAATTTCTACATGGTATCAGAGCGCAGAAGATTGAAGAAGTTGAGTTTGTGATTGGATAGAATTTGAATTTGCAGAAAGAATTTCTTGGTGCTACAGTTGATTCAATATCAAAATGGATNTATGTATTTAACAGTGGCATATAATTGTTAGATCAGGAGAATCCAGGCAATACATAATTTGTATTAAAATTTCTACATGGTATCAGAGCGCAGAAGATTGAAGAAGTTGAGTTTGTGATTGGATAGAATTTGAATTTGCAGAAAGAATTTCTTGGTGCTACAGCTGATTCAATATCAAAATGGATTTCAATGGCTTGAGGTTAGAGTATGCACTCAAGGGCATCTCGAACTACATTTCCTGGAAGGATAGGATGGAGGCAATACTCGAAGACAATGGGTTGAAGGAATTCATTGACAAGGATGTTCCTAAGCCAAATGTTGCAGATGCTGCAAATCTTGATGCATGGAAAAAGAAAGTGGAAAAGGCGAGGAGGATCCTGTTGGAGGGAGTATGAGATCACATTGTCTCAAACCTCCATGGGAAAGCCACATAATATGCAATGTGGAAGTCTTTTATGGATCTATTCCAAAACAGCAACGACCATAGGAAATTGACGCTCAAAGATAAACTCAGGAAGATCAAGATGGAGAAGAGCGACTCCATTCCAAAATATCTCACGAAGTTTGTCCAATGTTGGGATGAGCTAGGGAGTGTGGGAATAACAATCGTTGATGATGATTTGGTGAGCTTGGCTCTCCTAGGACTTCCCAAGAAGTGGCACAGTTATCAAGACTCTGTCAATGGAAGGGAAAAATTACCAGATTGGGAACGACTATGGTCGGATCTAGCGCAGGAGGAGTTCGGGCGGAACACCAGAGATGGATCTTCATCAAAACATGATGATGAAGAGGATTGTGATTTGGCTGCTAAGGAAAGGAAAGGGAAGGGGAAGAAATTCCATTCAAAATCTGAGTCTAAAGGCAAGAAGTTGGATTTGTCGAAAGTGAAGTGTTTTTACTGTCACGAACATTGGCATCTCGCTACTAACTGTTTGCGGAAGAAGAAGAACAAGAAGGTTGTTGTAGCTGCAGCTGGTGAGGCCCTTGCCTCACAATTTGAACTTTACTTCTCCTTGATCGCATGCATGGCGTCAAGTGCATTGGGATCGGTGTGGTATTTCCTTCCACATGATGGGAGATAAGGAGCTTTTCAATGACTTGGAGGAGAAAGATCTCAAAATGCATATAGAGATGGGAGACAATGGACGATACAGAGTGAATAGCATTGGTACCATTACCTTTCAGAGGGATTCAGGTAAACCATTTCAATTGAAATATGTTATGCATGTTCCAGGTCTGAAGAAAAACTTGGTCTCGGTCGCAATGTTGGAGGACAGAGGTTATGACATTGTTTTCAGCGATGGAAAATCTTTTCTGCGACATAAAACAACGGGTCAAGTCAAGAAGATAGGGATTCGAGTTAAGAATCTTTACAAGCTGGAGGTAGATGGTTGCACTACCCCGATGGGTAAGGCAGAAAAAGTGGTGAGTTGGGATGAGGGCGAATTATGGCACAGGGATTCGGCCATCTTCATCATGGAGCCATGAAAATCATGCAGCAAATATCTACTGGAATTCCAATGGGAACACTTGTTCAGTTAGATTAGTGCAAGGTTTGCACCATGGGGAAGTATGTAAAGTCCACCTTTCATAAAAAGGAGAATTGTGCTTCGGTGATCTTGGAGAGAGTTCACACAGATGTGTGTGGACCATTCTCGGTTGCTTCAACAGCAAAACATAAGTATTATGTTATTTTTGTTGATGACTTTTCTCTTAAATTCTAGATCTTCTTCATGTAGAAGAAGGATCAAACATTCTCAAAGTTCTATGAGTTTAAAGCATTGGTGGAGAAAGAGGAAGAGAAGCAAGTGAAGGCTCTGAGGAGAGATAATGGTGGAGAATACATCTCTAATGAATTCAAAGACTTCTGCAGCAAAGAAGGAATTCAAAGAGAACTCATAGCACCTCATAACCCACAGTGAAATGGGGTCGCAGAGAGGAAGAACAGAACGATCGTGAGTGCATCACGAGCGATGTTGCATGATCAGGGCCTACCAATGCATTTGTGGGTAGAAGCATTCAACATTGTGGTTTATGTGCGAAACCGTTGTCCTCATAAAGTACTTGGCATGAGTACAGGAGAAGAAGCTTTCACTGGTAAGAAATCGGATGTTTCTCACTTAAAGATTTTTGGCTCATCTGTTTATGTGCATGTGACCAAGAATGCCAGGAAGAAGCTGGAGCCAACTGCTGAAGTTGGGATATTTGTGGGGTACACAGAAACACCCCATAAATATTGTGTGTATTTTCCTAGCAGTAAGATGATTGTTATGCAACGGGATATAAAATTCGATGAGGGGAAAGACATGCGGTTGTTTCTTGAGAAGGAGCTATACTTGCATGCAGAGGAGGAACTGTTGGTCCCAAAGATGAGTCTCAAGATGTGGATCAGCCCCATGAGGAGCTTCATGGAGGGGAGGAAGCCACTCACGCAGATCCATCCATCAGAAATGGTAGAAAGTGCACCACGAAAGATGGTAGATTGAGACTAGATGCTACACAGAATGTAGGAGTCCCTACTTCACAGCGCAAACAGAGACAGACTTCTAATCGATTTACTGGATACATGGCTCTCATGAGAAAATGTATTGTGACTGAACCATCTTCCTTTCAGAAAGCAGTGCAGGATCCCACTTGGGTTTATGCAATGGTGGAGGGTAAGATTTTAATCATTGTTCTTTATGTTGATGATTTAATACTAACTGGTGATAAGCAGTTGATACACTCATGCAAGGGGGACCTTGCAAAGGAGTTCGAGATGAAGGATATGGGCCTCCTTCATTATTTCCTTGGATTGGAAATATGGTAGTGAGATGGTGAAATTTTTGTGTCTCAAGGCAAGTATGCGAGGGAGATACTGGGTAAGTTTCACATGGAGGGATGCAAACCCATGGATACTCCTCTTCCAGGAAACTAGAGGAAAGAGGATGTTACTTCTGGAGAGGTAGTGGATGCCACTGTCTATCATCAGTTAGTGGGTTCACTAATGTATCTAGTGAACATGAGACCAAACAATTCCTATGTGGTTAACCAGCTGAGTCAAGCGATAATCAAGCCTACCAAGCTCTTTTGGAAGGCGGGTAAGCATGTCCTTAGATACCTGAGGGGAACATCTGAGTATGGCTTATGGTACAGATAAATGAATGAGGTGAATTTGCAAGGCTTCACAGATGCAGATTGGGCAGGCAGCCCAATGAAAAGAAAGATCACATCAGGGGGGATCTTTAGTATCAGATCTACAGTTGTTTCTTGGTACAACAAGAAACAAAGATCTGTGGCACTCAGTTCAGCAGAAGCAAAATACATGGCAGCGAGTCAAGCTGCATGTGAGGCTATCTGGATGAGAAATATCTTGGTTGGTTTGTTTGATTCTCATTTAGATCCGACAATGATTCATTGTGATAATCAGAGTTGCATTAAACTCTTGATTAATCATCTGTTTCATGACAGATCTAAGCATATAGATATCCATTATCATCATATCAGAGATTGCATGCAACGGAAGATCATGTTGATTCAGTGCATTCCTACAGAAGATCAAGATGCATACATTCTGACGAAGGCGCTCACCAGGAGAAAATTCGAATACCATAGAGACATGATAGGAGTGAAGGATAATCCCTTTCTTGTTGAGAGGAAGTGTTGAGATTCAACAAGAAGATCCTAGTGAAAATTATGCACCTACACTAGGATGGAGCCTCAGGCTATTTTTAGGTGGAAGTCTATTTTTAGATGATGAGAAAATTCTATTTATAGATGATGTTTATTTATAGATGGTGAGTGAATTATATTTATATATGTATGTCAACTATTATTATCCCTTAATAATAGTTGGACAATAAATATTAATTTGTTCTCAATGAGCACTTGGAAATAGTTAACTGAAGTGGAAAATCAGTTAGCTATAGGAAATTCGAGTTCAAAGGTTGATTGGTGGGACATGCAAGTCGAATTATTTGTAACTGAGTGATTTGAAGTTGTAACAGAGGTATATATGTAGCTATGTGAGTTGCAAAGTAGTTTAACTCAGTTAAGTGAGTTAAACTCAATTGCACTAGTTGTAACTGAACTTACACTAGTGAAAGATCAGTGAATTAATTATTAATTATTAATTAATTCACAATCAGTGGTCTCACATGCAACTGAAGATTTACCATTGTTAACTACATGCATGTCAGATCCAGTGGAGACCCAGTTGAAATAACAGATGAAAGGGACAGTTTGACTGTCAGTTGTGACATTAGTGAGTGCACTCATGAAACCACAAACACATTGGATGTGCCCATGAGGAATGTGCAACCTAGGCAAGAGGGATTCATTCATTGTAGGGATTTCCATTAGGGATTATGCAGAGGAGGCAGGTTGTCTGGAGGCTGTAAATTGGCACATGCATTTGCCAATTTTTGTATGACAATGTGAGACGATTGTATATTGTACTGAGAGCTCTTGGATTAGAGTTTTGTATGAGATTGTTTCATGATCCATGATATATACATAATATATGATAGTGGGGTTTTTAGCTTTATGATTTTCTGGTAAAACATCTGTGTTATGTGTGATTGATCTCTCTTCTTGATATTGCAATAGGCGATCATGTTTTAAATTCCACAAGAATTTTAGTAGAAGCGATTATGTATTTAACAATGGCATATAGTTGTTATATCAGGAGAATCCAGGCAATACATAATTTGTATTAAAATTTCTACATGTCCCATCATGCCCTCTTCCATGTTATGCGTTTTTCACTCAAAAAGTTCTGAGACATACAATTTGACCCTCAAGCCCTCACCTCTAATGGTTGTACCTTGTAACCCTATTTTGAAGCTCGCCCGACCACTTTCAATAATTAGACACTCCTTAATTGCTCTTTCTCATCCCCGCGACCTTGGTACTTCTTTCTAAATATGAAATTAGTAACCTTTCATGCTAACAACTCATCATGTCGGAACCGTGAACATTGTCATAAATGAGGGAAACGCTCGAGGAGATCTCCCATTAATACGCATTAAACCAAGATCTGTGGAGAGTTATATTATCCCTTATGATTGTTCATCTCAAACACAGGTCATCACATTGGTGCATTCACGAAATCTCCAATCCTTAGTTGCTCTTTGTCATACCTGCCATCTTTGCACTTCTAGATATGCAATTACTAGTCTTTAATGCTAACAGCGCATCATGCAACAGCCGTCGAGATTGTCATTAATGAGTGAAAGGCTCAAAGAGATCTCCCATTCACACGCATTGGACCAAGATTTGCGGAGGGTTATATTATTCCTTCCAACTCTTCATTTCAAACATCGTTTGGAGCAAACGAACGTTCTCGTAAAATTATAGCAGTAACTCGACAACAGTTATGTGGAGATACAGTGAATATATTCGAACGTGAGGACCAGAACTTCTAGTGGTCCATGGCATACTCTTACTATTCATCTTGTTTCTCNGACCAAGATTTGCGGAGGGTTATATTATTCCTTCCAACTCTTCATTTCAAACATCGTTTGGAGCAAACGAACGTTCTCGTAAAATTATGGCAGTAACTCGACAACAATTATGTGGAGATACAGTGAATATATTCGAACGTGAGGACCAGAACTTCTAGTGGTCCATGGCATACTCTTACTATCCATCTTGTTTCTCCCAGAATGAAGTGATTTGGACCTCTGGAATCGCTCGTGCAGGGTGTGTCCCTGAGTTTTTTGACTGTAAGGAGGTGGTCTCTTAGTGCACCGAAAAATTTATTTCAAGCCAAATAATTATTCCACTACAACCATTCTCTTGTTTCTTTGTCACCTCAGGTCTTCCGCGAGATGTTAAGATTGTCGGAGCCAACATTGACCTTCATAGGAAAAGACTGCAAGCAATTCCTAGAAAAACATGATAACGGGTTGGACCTCTTACCCAAGTTCCTTGAATACTCGACAACAGTTCCTAAATATATCACAAAGTTGCAGGTCAGTTCCTTTAGAAATCCATTCCAGGAAATTGCTTAGTTGTTTACAAGAATAACGGGACAGGAATCCACGGCAAGCATTTCCTGCATAGTTCTTTATATTTTGTACTTCACAGTCAAAAAACAATTCATTTTTTATTGGGGGAAGCTAATTTCCATTGAAATTTGTTCCCAACTGTCACGATTCAAAGAAGAGAATAAATTTGATATGTCATCCTACTTGATTTTCGCAATAGAACATTGTTGTCTATTTCCAAAATTGTCTCTGTCCAAGAAAATAAACTATGAATTCGACCCAGTAACATTCTGGTACCAGGCCTTATGGAGGAACAAGGCCTCTGTTATAACTCTAAATTGCACCACACATGCTTACCTAGCATCAGGCCAACTCATATCCCTTCTTTGCCAAAAACTACTGAACAACTCTTTTAAAAACTCCATTTTTAAAAGTACACGCTAGCTGGCCCACTACAGCCCGTGTGTATCTACAAAGTTCACGTTAGCAGGCCCACTACATCCCGCGTGTACCTTCAGAATCATGAAAAAAATGAAAGTTGTCGACGGGACAAAAAGCTATGGGTCAGTTAACTAAAACTCCCGGCCATGCATGGCCGAGGGTTCGTCCAAAACCCTACTCCTTCTAGCCTATAAAAGAAGGGGTAGGGGTACCATTTGGAAGAGGAAAAAATATAGAGAAGAAACTCTTCCCATTTACATAATCCATTGTCCCAACCCTTTAGCCTTTCCTCATGCCAAAGGAGATTTAACGCAAAGCAGTTGAAGGATAGAAGAAGAGGAGCCCAGGATCAGGTTCAAGGAGCGGTGGTCGGTCTCAGCTTTTTTGTAAGTTGATTCACTTTCAGTAATAAAAGAATACTTTTCCTGTCCCAATGCATGAATTTTCTATGGTTTGATTAATTTTTTCTTGATTTCTAACCCTTGAGTATAGAAGTAGCATGCATGCATAGTTGTTGTTTGTCTTTAGTGCAGATCATCTGTGGAAGGAGCAGCACAAGCAAGTGATCAAAGCGCAACAGAGGATCTACATCGAACACTGGTAATAAGGTTGGTGGTCATTTTCCATGCATTTACTGTGAAAGAGGGGTTTAAATCTTGGGTTGTAGATAAAAAAGTAGTTTCTTTTCGGTCAAAATCTACATGCAAGTCTGACCCTAGTTTGCTAGTCCATAGGGTGTTTTTCCCAACAACATAATTGGCGACCGTACTGGGGAGAATACTCTTTAAGTTTCCTGGATTTAGTTGAGTTTTTGGGTAGTTTAAATATTAGGTTTTCTATTTTTTCTTTGCCTGTCTTTTTCTGTAAGGTCTGAGCTAGCAGGGAGTCTGGTTTTCCATACCAGATTTCCCTGACTTTTGCTTGACTGTAGTTTTCGGGACACACAGAGGTACACGCGGCCTGCAGAAGGCCTACAGGTGTGTACCCGTGCCCTATCCTCTTACAGCCCACGTCTGAACGCTAGCTGTAGAGATAGCAGTAGCGTGTAGGAGTTCAGAGAACTGTAGAGGCAGTCCTCCTCTTCCCTGTCAGAATTATACATTCTCAGGGGGTTTCCTGGAATCCTGTTTGAGTCTTATTGGTTCACAGTCCTATCTCAGATTGTTTTTTTCGCCTTATTATCCCTTGCATTATTTGTCTTTTCTGTGAGAAAGAGCATCCAAGTCTTCAAGGGACCCTAGTTATCAATACCAGAGGCCTCTTCCTAGTCTAGACTGCATGTTTTCATTTCTTTTTCCTTAGAATTTAGACATACATGCGGCCTGTACAAGGTTAGCCCGTGTGTACTCACTTCATGTCTCTGCTCAGCGCACGTTTGCACATGTGATGTGTTAGTGACAGTCGCGTGCTTGACAGGCTACTTTTTGTTCAGGGTGGGGCAGTCATCCCCTCCTTTGATAAGAAGTATTCATCTCAGGTGTTTGAGTCTAGGTTTGAGCAGTCAGTAGGTTAGGTCATCTTACCCTTAGCCTGTTTTTTCTCAGTTGATAGTTGACAGAAAAATAAAAAAAATAAAAATCTTTTTGGTTTTTAGACAAGCGTGAGAGTCTTTGTTTTTGTTTTTTTTGCCATTGTGTGATTCTTTACTCTGATTCTTTGCGATCTACGCTTTAAGCCAGAATTTGTCTTCTTGGTTTTTTTTGCTTGTCGGTATTTTCCCTTTGTTGTTTTATTAACACTTAAATAAATAAATAAAATCTCTTTTCATTTTCTTCTTTGGTTAAAAGGTGTGTTTATGCATCATTAGCTAGGGAAAAGCCTGTTATTTCGTAAGTTTTTGCAGTGCACTTAGATCATAAGTAGCTCGTAGTCGAGCGAAATCCCTTTGAGTTTGTTGTATAAAATCTTAGAGAAAAAAAAAAAACTTTCTTTGTGAAAAGTTGTTGAAATTTTGCATTTAGTAAAAGTCTTTTGTTTCCAGCTTTTTTCATTCACTTTTGCTTTCGTCTTTACACATCATCAGTTTCACCTTCATATCCCTTGACGTAATAAAAAACCTTAAAAGCAACGCTAGTCTTAAAATTTACTAGACTTTTATGTTTGTAGGGTTCACAAACTAGTTCAGGATTAGGGCCTTAAATTAGGTTGGAGAGGAAACTCTTCAAGGCCACTCAAAACCAAACATTAGAGTCTGAGGTAGGGAGTGTCTAAGTCCAGTTTCGTGGAAGTTATCTGGGACCCCCCTC
>JASDQU011377445.1:0-10941 GCA_032191745.1 Picea mariana | reverse complement strand
CCCTTCATTTAAAAATAATAACATATATAAGAAATACATTTTCTCTCCTTTTCTTTGCCGGAAAACAAAATAAAAAACAAAAATTCAACACAAAGCTAAATTTGGAGCAGGTTGCCAAAACCTCGAATTGTTGAGTTGTTGGAGCCAAATCCCTTGGATTTAGGATGATCCTCTGCTTGATATGTGGAACTATTGGCTAGATATGTTGATATCAATGTCCATTTGTTGCTAAATATCTGGAAGTGTTTTTCCATCTAACAAATTCCTTTAAATTTTAATTACTGAATTTTTGTTCCAAGATACTCTGCCACCTGTATGTAATTTCATTAAAATCAGGAACAAACTACCCCCTCGTTACCTAAGAATTTGGAAAGTAGTCTTTTGACTACCAATAAAGTTTCTCCAAATTTGGTATCTTCCTTCTTGTGGAGTTCATTCGGATCTTGAAATGATATTAATTGATCTCTTGCCTGAAAATGTTGGATCTGATGTTGAACCTTTCCTTAAAATATAGATCTCTGTTGCCAAGTGTTTTGGAAATATGGGAGTGCTTGATTTGTCACTAAAGTAAACATGGCAGAGAAGAGAAGATATATATTTCTTTTTGATGTCATTTCAACCTTTGTAACTATTTGTTTTGTTCTGCATACGTTTTCTCCACAAGGGTAGTATTTTGAGCATTCATCATCACAATATGGTAGTGCAACTAATAAGTTTCAAAAGTAAAATAATAATAAGATGGGTATCTCAATCACACTTCAAATATAGCGCAACTCTCTAAGTGGGAATAGTTGAATCTGGGTACATGTTATGGGATTTTAGGATATAGTCATTGTTATACATATTTTTGCAAATTGCAGCCATGAACTCTTCATTTTTGATGGTATATACGTACATAGATTTATCATCCTAAGTCTAAGCACATAATTTATCTGGAAACACTTGCAACAATTATGTCTCACTTTGTCCAGAACAATATGCATGCACCTTAGCACTGTCATCTACAAGGGTAATACTAAAGCTGAAACTAGAGAGTACTTCCCCATCACAACCACAGAGACATGAACTACACATGAATAAGCCATTTTATTCTTGATTCACAGAATTCCCACAATGTGAATTTAATAATTCTATGCTTAACTGGTGAAGCTCAACATTTCCAATGAGAACCATGCAAACTTGTGTGTTATTCATTTCCATAGAAAGTTCAGAAAGGGAGAAAACATGGTGAAGAAAAGTTGAATTCAGTAATGTTGGAAGATGACTTATATTATCTATGGATGTATTGTCATTGTTTTCATGTAATTTGTTTCCATATGTCCACATATTTTCTCAAGAAAAAACCCAAGCCAATCTTCCATCTGACCTCCCGGAACTTGTTCAACGCTTTGACTTGGACGAAACTTCATATTCTCCTTTGATAGAATATGTGTGTTTGAAAGAGACTGCAACAGTTACAACTGAAACATTTTTCATCACATAAAAAATTGAGCTCACAAAGCTCAATTTTGATCTTATGCACTCGAACTGCTAACGCTATGTTGACAATGGTGATCCTATTGTTGATATCCTCTGAAACCTTCATAACAATGCTTTCCACGATACATGGAGCTCATTGGATTTTCTTGTGACACTTGGTGCTTGTTTAACACTTACGCGGATGTTGTTGTGGCTTCCCTACGCCACCTGGGAAATCAATTCCATGCTCCTGTGATTACAATCGACAGTTGTTCATTTGCATTTAATTGCTCATGAAATGATCCTCTTATCACTATTAGGTTCTTTTATCTAGAATGTAGACATTGTCCCACATGCACAGCAGAATCAGAGTCATTTTGTATTTATAACCACTAGCGTCAAGAGGTAATATCGACGCGTTGAGCAAGTAAATCCCCTTGTGGTCTCATTCCTTGGAATTGATGTTGGCTTGTGGACGTAAGTTGAGGTGAACGGTTGCTATGAAACTTGGAGATCGGGCATCAAGCCCATTAATTTTCTATCAAATAAAAAAGTAAACCATGAAATTTTCCCAAGAGAAAAATTAGCTTAATAAACCATTTTTTATTTATTTATTCAAATTCATATGCATTTTCCCAAGGAATCTATGATCAAATATAGTTTGAACAACCCACTTAGCCAAATTTTTGGGCAAACTTCTTTTCTTTTGGCCAATTTTATAAAAGTTTGCATGTGATAACAACATAGATATCTGCRGTATTTTTTTCCTTGTGTGTAGTCTTTATTGGAATAAAAAAGTAAACCATGAAATTTTCCCAAGAGAAAAATTAGCTTAATAAACCATTTTTTATTTATTTATTCAAATTCATATGCATTTTCCCAAGGAATCTATGATCAAATATAGTTTGAACAACCCACTTAGCCAAATTTTTGGGCAAACTTCTTTTCTTTTGGCCAATTTTATAACATTTTTTATTTATTTATTCAAATTCATATGCATTTTCCCAAGGAATCTATGATCAAATATAGTTTGAACAACCCACTTAGCCAAATTTTTGGGCAAACTTCTTTTCTTTTGGCCAATTTTATAAAAGTTTGCATGTGATAACAACATAGATATCTTATTCAAATTCATATGCATTTTCCCAAGGAATCTATGATCAAATATAGTTTGAACAACCCACTTAGCCAAATTTTTGGGCAAACTTCTTTTCTTTTGGCCAATTTTATAAAAGTTTGCATGTGATAACAACATAGATATCTGCGGTATTTTTTTCCTTGTGTGTAGTCTTTATTGGAATAAAAAAGTAAACCATGAAATTTTCCCAAGAGAAAAATTAGCTTAATAAACCATTTTTTATTTATTTATTCAAATTCATATGCATTTTCCCAAGGAATCTATGATCAAATATAGTTTGAACAACCCACTTAGCCAAATTTTTGGGCAAACTTCTTTTCTTTTGGCCAATTTTATAAAAGTTTGCATGTGATAACAACATAGATATCTGCRGTATTTTTTTCCTTGTGTGTAGTCTTTATTGGAATAAAAAAGTAAACCATGAAATTTTCCCAAGAGAAAAATTAGCTTAATAAACCATTTTTTATTTATTTATTCAAATTCATATGCATTTTCCCAAGGAATCTATGATCAAATATAGTTTGAACAACCCACTTAGCCAAATTTTTGGGCAAACTTCTTTTCTTTTGGCCAATTTTATAAAAGTTTGCATGTGATAACAACATAGATATCTGCAGTATTTTTTTCCTTGTGTGTAGTCTTTATTGGAATAAAATGCGCTACTTTAGTCAATTTATCCACCACCACCATGATGGAATCATGTTTCTTCATTGTTCTGGGAATCTTAGTAATAAAATCAACTGTGACAAATTTCCACTTCCATTCCAGAATGGGCAATGATTGTAGCAACTCTGTTGGGAGTCTGTATTTTGTCTTTACTTTCTGGCTAGATTGCAGGCGGGCGCATGTTACATTTGATTTGATTTATTATACCTCCAGTCGATCCAGCACCAGCAGATCCAACAGCAAGACTGGTAGCAACACCAGAAGCAGATATAGAGATTCCCCTAAGTAAGTACTGCAGATCGATCCAAAACCGATATTTGAAGATTGAGAAGGTCAACCTTTCTTTTGGCCAATTTTATAAAAGTTTGCATGTAATAACAACATAGATATCTGCAGTATTTTTTTCCTTGTGTGTAGTCTTCACTGGAATAAAATGCGCTACTTTAGTCAATTTATCCACCACCACCATGATGGAATCGTGTTTCTTCATTGTTCTGGGAATCTTAGTAATAAAATCAACTATGACAAATTTCAACTTCCATTCCGGAATGGGCAATGATTGTAGCAACCCTGTTGGGAGTCTGTATTTTGTCTTTACTTTTTGGAATTATAGACATATGGCTATGTAATTAGCCACTTCTTTCTTCATTCCTAGCCAAAAATATTGGTTCTTACTGTTGCAATGGTATTCTGATATCCTGGGTTCTCGGCATATGGCACATTATCCCTTTCCTTAAGAACTGCATTTTTCATCTCACTAAAATTCGGCATGTGCACCTTGCCCTTATACATGAGAATTCCATCATCTTTTAGCTCATATTTCTACTGAAAATTACCTTGTTGTAATACTTCTTTTATTTTTAAATAATTTTGATCTGAATTTGATGCTGCAACAATTTTCTCTTTTAGATCTATCTTGTACATGCTAATGGTTGCAATATGCACTCCATGATCTCTCCTGCTAATTGCATCGACCATTTGATTTTCCTTTCCCTTTATGTGCTTAATTTCAAAGTCGTATTCACTCATAAATGCCAGCCATCTGGTTGGCTTAGCAATTAGTGTTGGTTTTCCAAACAAATGCTTCAGACCACAATGGTATCTCCTGATGAGTAATTGCCCATAGGCCTTTCTTACCCACTTTAGACCGCCTGCCTAGCCAGATAGGTAGCCAGAGATGTGAGAACGCCTACCTTAATGCCTCCACATTTACAATGCATGTACAATCCTTGTTAACTCCAAGTCATGTGTAGCATAATTATTCTCACACTCTTTTAATTTTTTGGACTCATAGCATACCACATGGTCCTTTTGACTAAGAACTCCACTGAGTCCTTCCTTGCATGCATTGGTGCACACACCAAAATATTTGTTTGGATCTACAATCTTCAATATTGGTGCACTCGTCAATATTTCCTTCATCTGTTGAAAACTCTCTTCACACTTGGAAGCCCATTCAAACTTCGCACCCTTAATTTGCAAAGAAGTTATTGACTTGCAATCTTTGAAAAACCTTTTATGAATCTTCGGTAATAACCAGAAATACCCATGAATGATTTGACCTTTGTCACATTATTTATCGTTGTCCATCCTCTAATGGCTTCTATCTTTTTAGGATCAACTTCTATCCCTGCTGCCGATATTATATGCCCCAAGTAGTGATCTTCTTTTGATAAAAGATGCACTTACTTAGCTTAGCATACAATTTATACTCTCTTAAAATTTTCAAAACCATTCTTAAATGTTTCTCATGTTCCTCTTATAATTTATAATAGACGAGTATATCATCTAAGAACACAATCACAAAAATTTTCAAGTACTCCCTGAACACTCCATTCATCAAACACATAAAATTTGTCGGGGCATTTGATAGCCCAAATGGAACTACCGTGAATTCATAATGCCCATATCTTGTTATGAATGTTGTATTGTTGATGTCTTCTTCCTTTATCCTTACTTGATGGTAACATGATCTCAAGTAAATCTTGGAAAATATTCTTGCACCTTTCAGCTGATCAAACAAATCATCAATTCTAGGCGAAGGATAATCATTCTTTATGGTAACCTTATTAAGCTACCTGAAATAAATACACAGTCTTAAGGTTCCATCATTCTTCTTAACCAAAAAAACCAGGGCTCCCCAAGGTGACACACTTGGGCGTATATACCCCTTCTTCAAATGTTCTTCAAGTTGCATCTGCAACTCCTTCAATTATGGTGTACCCATTCTGTATGGTGTCTTGGACATGTTGATGGGTCTTAAATCCCTTGACTCAACAGTAGGAACCAAACCCACCACTGAGGCCCAATTAGACTCTGCAGCATTTGAAGATGGAATGGTTCTCCAGATCTTGCGATCTGGCCAATTTATTGATGGCCTTTGTGTTTTCTTGTGAAGGCTCTTCCTTCAGTTAAGACTGTTCTCTTCTATATTTTCTCTTGGGTGGGGCTGGTATGAGAGATGCGATCTAGTATAAACCAACTTGACAACAAACAGGATTATGTTTTAACTACCGGGGAAGAGGCTGAGCTTGGGATAACCCGCTGCTCAAACATGCAGACAATGATTCTATACCACAGGCCTAGTACTAATACATTAACCATGTGAGCGTCCAATTACTGTCTGAGAAACTAATTATCAGAAAGAAAGCACATATGTAATAAGACAATGGAAAGAAAACTAATTCATCTACCATAACCATTCATCACATAGTAACACAATGATTTATCTTCATCATTAAAACAAAGAACATCAAAACATTGCACCAGATAACTTCACAACAGAATTAATTGCTCTTATTCATTACTGCATCATTCATGAAACATGATAGGAAGCAGTTCTTATCCAAGTCCAATCACATGCATCTGATGAAAATAGTTTGTCTTTAGTCCATAAGGACTCCTCAATTCATAGAAGCTTCAAAATAATTCTTAACAACCAAAAAAAGAAAGAGTTCTTACAACAAACATCGACCCCTAACTAATTGGTCGATGTCTTTATTTATAATCTAAAGTTTAACTGAAATTAACAGCTAAGTGTAGTTTAAGAAAAGAAAAAATCGCCACGTGGCATTATCTTCTAACAGTTTCTTTAACAGTCAACCCGAGATATTTCTTGGAAAATGGTGACTTCTCTCGTATTCAGAACAGCTGATAGACTTCTTCACAAGTTTGGGCCCATGGAAATATTTGTTGTTCCATCAGAGCCACATATATTCCTCTGATATCAACTGCATGTGCCTGGTACTTTATTGAACTGGATTTGAACTGTTGTATCATGGTTCGGGCTCTGATCAGATGTTCTGCGAATTGTTTCACTTTCCCTGGCCTCGCATCAGTTATCCTTGAGAGCCCTTCGGTCCATGGTGAGTCTTGTTTGGCATGCAGCTTGACTACGTCGCTCAGGTCAATAAATTTATCAAGGGTGTCGAACTCGGGGAGCTCGATATCCTTCATTGCTCTTTTGATTCTTCTTCGATGTTTCTTTCGATTTCTTTGGCAAGATCACGGAGAAAACTTTGTTCGATAATCGGGGAATCTTTCCTACAATCGGGGTTGAGGTAGTTTAGTGATCAAGTAATATAATATAAGGTACAAACAAACAGAATAGATCGATGCGTACCTGTGGAGTTCGTTAATCATGATCGTGTAATACTTACGTGATCCTAGTTGTTAGCTCCCAAAGTGAATCAGTCACTTTGGTTCCATTTTTGGTTGATAGCATGGCTATTAGTATTTTTCTCCAAATTTGTTTTGAGTTTTTCTAGTAGCAAGACTTAGGTTTTGATTTTTTCCTTAGAAATAAGACGACCCATAAAGGCCTTCTCTCTAAAAATTTCATAAAATGCTTTCAACAGCTAACACGTGTTTTAACGATGATGGTTAGCTGGTGAAAGTGGTGATTTTCAACAGCTAAGAAGCATTTCTCACGGGTTGTGCACTGGTGAAAGCAGCGATTTTCAACAGTCGAGGAGTGCTTCTCACGGGCCACTAGTTGGTGAAAACGGGGATCACATATGTTTTATCCACGTTTTAAAAAATCAAATGATGATACGCTCATCCCACGTCATGCAATCAAGTATGATGCGCTGGTGAAAGTGGATAATGATGGAGACTCGGGTTTGCACATCTAAATCGGATTGCAAAGAGGATCTCGTTCAATAGCACATGCTTCACAATCATGGCGTCGGAAATGGAGAATTTGAATCCATCATCGCAGGTACAGGTGCAATACTACTTGGATGATGACATCAAATCAACTCATCGTTTCCCCAACACGCATCGCTCACAAATGTATGCTAAGTTTTTAATGTTGAAAGACAGAGCCGAGTGCTTTCAACAGTGCAAGACCTCGGCTTGAACAACAGATTGCAGTGTTTGGTGTGCATAATCGTTTCGGGTTTTGAGTTACAGATGGAGAGGAGACACAGTGGTTCTTTACTGAGAAAAGAGTTGGACAGTCTATCCCTCCTACAGACGCATCCAGAAGTGCAGAAACACTTCTCAAACGTAGGTTGTATGGAATTTGTTGAAAGGTTACAGAATGGCTGTCATCAATCAACAACAGAAGCGTTTGCTAAAACGTTTGATGGAAATAAATCTTGTGTTGGGTCCTTGGAGATCATTGTGGATGAAGCTTCCATCGCTGCAGCGACCAGTTTACCAAGATCGGGCCAGAGTTAGCTGGTGAAAGCAAGATTTGTAAAATAAAATAGCATTACTAATCTAATATGCCCCAATTAAGGGGTAATGAGCTAATATTAGGGCTTAACATCATCTTCATCAAGTGTTGATCTGAAACTTGATAAAATGGCTAAGATGTTAGAGTCTCTAACCTTTGAGATATCTGATTATTGTTTCCTGAAAGCACTGCTTCTTTAGATGTGTGATGAGTTGTCTATTACATTGATCATTAAAGACCCCATTGTCCCAAGCATATCTACACATTATTTCTTAAGTTACCAAGCATCCTTAGCCTACAACCCTAAGGAGTTTCTTGGAGTGATAAAAAATTGGCTCCATTGCCGGGGAGACAAAATTCAAGTTCTGCTTTCCTGGGATACGACACAGAGCTTATTTTTGATGATAGACAAAGATTAGACATTTTTAGTTGGTTGTAATTATCTATCTGGCGACTCCACAAGTTCATCTTGGCTCCTAAGAGGATCAGTACTAGGGCGAATCCTCAAGAATCACCTATCACACCAGTGTCCAATCCAGAACTAATTCTGAGGAAAGGAAAGACAATTCAAGGTCAAACTTCAAGATCAGATACAAATCTTGGTAAACTCTGGCCCAATCTTGCAAATCATAAGGCGAGTTAGCTGGTGAAAGCAGAAAAAGCATTTTTGAAAGCTAAGGACAGAGCAGGTCATTTTTCACAGGTTTTAAAGAGGTTCCAGAGTATCAAAGGGATAACAACTTGATCAAAAAAGACTCTGCATCAGAGATTTGTGGGAGTTTTTGAGAACCACATGCTAAACTAATTTCCTCAAGTATCAACTATGAACATTGAAGAAATCCAACTGTCAAGACAGGTGCCTTTGCCATGTTTCATAACATCACAGATTCCGGGAGCTGAAGAATACAGATGTCAAATTTTGAGATTTAAGACAATTCGAATGCTAGTCTAGTGATTAAGTCTTTGTATTCAAGTTGCTTAGTTAGATTTGACTTTCTATTTTTAGATACAGATCCAAGTTTTTAGGATCTTAAAAACTGTTTGTAAAAGGCTATAAATGCCTATCTTTTCTAAGAGACAAGGGTTCAAACTGGGAGATATTTTGTGCTACTGTATAGACTCTATTTACAGAAATAAAGTTCAGTTTCCTTTCATTTTCAATATCAGAAATATCCATCCTTTCCTTTTTGTACTTTGTTTCAGTTTATTTTAGCTTATGAACACTGTTATCTCTTTATTGAGCTCATAGACTTGAAGTAAATGATTTCTTTCTATCTTGCATTAAGCCCTACATTCAGTTGTATTTGGCAATCAAGAATAGTGTTCTTCGTCCTCTCCTTTCAATCTACTTGATCTGATTATTGTTTCCTGAAATCATTGCTTATTTAGATGTGTGATGAGTTGTCTATTACATTGATCATTAAAGACCCCATTGTCCCAAGCATATCTACACATTATTTCTTAAGTTACCAAGCATCCTTATCCTACAACCCTAAGGAGTTTCTTGGAGTGATAACAAATTGGCTCCGTTGTCAGGGAGACAAAATTCAAGTTCTGCTTTCCTGGGATACGACACAGAGCTTATTTTTTATGATAGACAAAGATTAGACATTTTTAGTTGGTTGTAATTATCTATCTGGCGACTCCGCAAGTTCATCTTGGATCCTAAGAGGATCAGTACTAGGGCGAATCCTCAAGAATCACCTATCACACCAGTGTCCAATCCAGAACTAATTCTGAGGAAAGGAAAGACAATTCAAGGTCAAACTTCAAGATCAGATACAAAAGGTAATCCTCTTTTCAGTTCTGGAAAATCTACTACAGAAAAATTTGAGTTCTTTTTAGAGAGCATTGATGAAAAAACAACTGTAAATTCTGTAGAAGAACAAATTCTTTTTGATCAACAGAAAAATCCTAATGATGATAAATTGATAGATTTAAATTTGATTGAAAAAATACCCAAGACTTTAGAAAGAAGCCATAGTTATTGTTCCCTTGAGTCTTTTCATTCTCAGCAACAAGAAGATCATTTGAACATTTATACTAGCCTCCTTGCTGTTGAACATCTCCTCCAAGAGCTATCTGCTAAAGGTGAAGGAAATTTAGCTAGACAGCTTGCAAATTTTTACAGAGCCTCTTATTAGACCTCTTTCCCATTAGAAGATTCACCTCTGTCACATTCCTCCAGTGTTGAAGACTTGAAAAAGAAACCATCACTTTCCTCACCCTTGATAGTTATGGCTGCACCACCTCCTTTGACTAAGATGCAACAAATCCTAGATGCTAGGTATGCACCACTCATATTGCCAAACCCAGTATCAGCCATGCCAACAGGAGACTATTAGAAGCATATGCCCAAATTCACAGGCGAAGGCGATGTGTCTGCTGAAGAACATATTGAGGCTTTTTACAGTTATGCTGAAAACCTTAATATTGAAGAAGAAGATGTTTGGACATGAGTCTTTGTCCAAAGCCTAGATGGCCATGCTAGGAAATGGTTCAAAGAACTCCCTGTTGGTTCCATAGATGGAATCAATAAATTGGATGAGACATTTTTGAAACATTGGGGTGACAGAAGAGATTTTGTCTACTATATCGCAGAATTCGGAAACCTAAGGAAACAAAGCAGTGAGTCAGTCTCTAATTTCACTAAAAGATTTAACCGGATGTATGGAAAAATACTAGTAGAGATAAAACAGTCAGATGCTTCTGCCAAGATCACATATTCTGATGCATTTGACTCAGATTTCTATTTACTGTTGAGAGAAAGGAGGTCACCAACATTATCTCTCATGCAAGATGCTGCCCTTGAGGTGGAATCAAATATTCTAGCCTCCCAGAAGCAGAAAGGAGATTCTGATAAGAGAAGACCAAAGAATATCGGTTACCTTTATATTCAATCTTTGGAAGTTCTCAATGTGCTCGGTAACTGAACCCTTTTGCTTGAGATTTATCAATTGGATAAAGAATGTATTGCTCCTTGTATCCTCATAGTGTG
>JASDQU011377444.1:0-12275 GCA_032191745.1 Picea mariana | reverse complement strand
AGAGATTTCCTAAAAGACATGTTCTAAATAACTATTAAAGAAAACCAAGGTAACCTCATTCAAATAGAAACATCGTCTGAACTGATAAATAACAGAGTTGTTTCTTTGTTTAATCGTCTACGAAAAAATAAGACAAATTAAACGATTCACTCAAATCAAAAGCAGTCAGTCAAAGTAAAGTACCCCCAAAAAAGATCTACAAGAGTCAGTTTTGAATTTTTGACCTCTGTATTTTCAGTCTGTAAGTCACTACCTGTCACCTTTTTCTATCTTCGGGTTTACCTTTTGAAAGGTCAGCATCTTTCCATTTCGCATAAGAAGGGATAAGAGTTTTCATTTCAACCTCATGAGCTTCAAAGCAGATTGTGGAAAGAAAAAGGGTCTTCACAATTCCTCGATCCCCTACTAAATGAAGGGACGCTTAAAGTGATCCTAACTTTCCTAGGTTTTTCAACAATATAGGAGGATTGAGGCTTGCTCAAATAGAATGCCCTAAGAAAGTTATTTTCCCTTTTTTCCCTGAGAACGAATGTGTTGTGAAGTTTAAGGGAAGGTTGGTACCGAGTAATCAAAGTAAGTTGACAGACCTATAATGAAAAATATTACACAAAGATCAGCCCTGATACAAACTGATTGCCCCCATCTTCACGCTCTAAAAAGCAAATTATAAGATAGGTGGTGAAAGGAAATTTAGAAATGATTGCCCCCATCTAGTCCAAGAGACAATGAAAGGAAATTTAGAAATGATTGCCCTCATCTTAGCATTTAAATGCACAAATATATTATGAAGTGGTGAAAGGAAATTCAGTAAAGGGGGCTAGATAACTTCACCGGGGTACTGAACAGGATCGTTGGCAGTGAAGCAATATCTGAGATATCTGTAAGGCTATTATACATGAATATCACTCTACTCTGGTAACCAATTCTTTTTAAAAACCTGATCTACATCCCAAGTTCAGACGGGGCTTCCTGATTAAAAACATATAATCTTCTTCTTTTGATGCAAGCTGATAGCCACAAGATCTGTTGGGTCTCCTAGAACTATTTTGATTGTCTTAAGGTAGACCTGAATTTAGTAACGAGAAAGGGAAAGTCATGAAAGGGACTATGGCTAACTTTAAAAAGAGTATCTGAGTTTGAAAATATTTTCAAGGTAAAAAATGAAGTCTCTTTCCCCTTCAATACCCTGTTCTCAGGAACCTTTTTCGCCTGATTGAAGCTATTGACTCCATTTACCCAATATCAGCACGTGGTCTATTGTTCTTCCTGTCTTACAAGAAAACAGGATCCCTAGTTGGAGCCTATGTTGGAGCCGCCTTTGTTTTTTCTAGCCCGTCTCGAATTTCACGTCTTAATGCTCAAAATCGAAAGATGGTTTTCGTATTTTCCATCTATGGTTTCAAAATCTCTGAAGTCTTATCACGCAAGCAACGATAATTATTGTACTCTCGAGGCGAGTTCTACTTTTCATCAAAAAATTTCCCCCTTTTTTATACCTCGGGATTTCATATGTTGGATGCTATAGATCACGTAGTTCACAAGTCTCGAGCAACGAAACGACGAAATCACTTTAAAATTTTACCTAGGGCAGTAACGGAAGTAAAATTTTCCTAAATCACGATTAAACATCATTGGGTTTTCACACCTCGGAGTTCACTAAATCCAAAAGTCTTATTGTCGTAACCCCGATAGCCGAAACCACGAAGTCCTTATTTTAGTAACCCGTGTCAAGGTTAAAGGTAAAAGCTAAGACTTGGTTAAGTCTTGTCGGCAATTCACCACTCGGCGTGTTCTCTTTTAAAAAAATACACTGTCTAAGCCCTGAGTCGCGAAGTCACGATAAAGATATGAACATAATTGATTAAACACTTAATCTGAGTTTATCCTCCCTTTTAATTAAAACGTATTATCACGATCTCGCGGTTTCGCAGCTCGGCATGCAAACTTCCCGGAAACTATACCTTCAAAGCTCCGAGTCGCGATATGGAGAATATAAATAATTACGTAATTAATTAAGCGCCTAATCACAATTACGTTTTTATTAACCAAAGTCAATCATTGCAATTTAGGGTGTTAGAGGTTCAAAGGGTTAAATAAAAAATTCCCGATACAACGAGTACTGAAAGATTAATTAACTTTGGTAAAACCGATTAATTAAGCTAAACCAGCATCTCCCGTGATTTGATGCATTCACAGTTTACAAGGTAGTCTTAATTTTTCCTTATGCCAACTGACATTTCGAACCGCCAAAATTTATGGCATTAATTAGAGACAAGGTGAATCGACAAATAAAGATCGGGTTTTTATAGCTAAATTTATTTTTAATCTTGATTTGACCGATCTGTTCTTAAAAAGTACCAAGTTTTCGAATATATAAAGCTGTTATTTGTTATAAAAAATTTATTTCTATATTACGCAGAGCACACTTTCTCAGCGAGCTAACTTCTGTATGTATACATATTTTTATCACAGAAGAGATAAAGTAGGATCTCCCGTCATGGCCCCGCGAAAAACATCTAAAGCTAGCGTTGAGGTTTCAGGACAAGGTTCGGACAACGTCGTTGATACTTCACCTTAAAGTGTCGACTCTGTCCCGAACTGGTCGTTCGTTTCTGATGTTCTGCAGGACAAATTAGTGGATTATTCTGATGACTCTAGCGACAATGAAAAAGAAGACATAACCACCAAATATAAGATCGTCATTCAATCGGGAATGCATAAAGTAGCGGCCAGGCCATGACTGTTCTCCTACTATGATATGGTCCGATGGGCATTAGACCATGTGGACATACCAACCAGAACCATCATGAATGAGCAGAAGGTCACCATCGGGACTTTCAGACCTGAACATCTGCAAGCTATGTACAAGTTTCCCACGGCGTCCGACCTTACATATGATGCCGAATTCTTGGAAAATTTCAAACAGAAGGAATGTGTGTAGTATGACAATACTATGTCTAGCTTAATAAGAGATTGGGTTTCACACCCTGCGAAGTTCAGGGAAGATAGTAATGGTATATATTCAATAGCTTCCTTGGAACCACAGTTCAAGTATGTAGCTATGATGACATGCAGATTATAGGGGAGAGAGGATACCTCACATTTCTTTCTTCAATGGTTGCCTCTAATACATCAAGTCGTCGAAGGTTGTTCCTTCGACTGGGCAAAAATGTTGTCTGATAGCTTGACCAGTCGGGTTACAGAGTATCGGGCACAGAAAGAGAGCGGAAAGATTTCTTCATTTTTTATGTCTGCATACATTATGGACATTGTGTGCTTTCTAACACCATTTCCCTTAATGAGCTAGAGTTGGACTCCAGCAGAGGCCGAGCCCATCCACGTCTATCATTCAAAATTGTGGGAAAAAAAAGTGATAGATTTCGTATATGAAATCTTCAACTGGGTGATGGTACCGCTGCATGTCAATATTTTCGGCCACCTGCCACCCAGGATCTCGGACAGTATAGTGATGAATTTGAATAGTATAGCTCACTGGTATGTAGAAGCTGAATTCTCATATCTCATAGTTTTCGGGGCTTCTGTTCCCCCGCATGCATTGCCATTATTCATCCCCGACAAGCTGGATTGTCTTGAAGTTGCTAGACAAACAGTAATCGGTGGCATAAGAAAGGAGCTTAAGGGATACTCAAAAAAGGTATGGCCACTTTTTCCTGTTCATTTAAATTCATATTCTTTGTTAGGTTTCGGGCATGCTAAAGCTGAGGCAACAGCCCTGGAAGACCTAAAATTGGTCCTTATTGAATTCAAGAAGCATGATCCGCAAAGGGTTGTGAGTAATCATTTGGCCAGTTGCAGACTCAAGAGATTTGAACACAAAAATTCACCCTCGGATGACGTTTTCTGAGGTGCGAGATCTTATGCCAAGATTTTAGCTTGGATACAAACCTTGGCACCTGAAGAGAGGGTCGATGTTTTGAAATTCCAAGAACATCAACGCAGTTGTCTTCCCGCAGTATTACGGGATGAGAATCTAAGTACAACGGAGGTGAAACAAAAAGATGCTGAAGGCTCCAAGGATGCGACTCCCAGTCAAGAAAAACACTAGGACAGGGAAGAGAAAACTAAGAGTTCGAAAGTAGAGATAAAGACTCCAGACCCTCCAAAGAAGTAGACTCTGGTTACTACTCTGGGACAATCAGCGAAGCTAATCGGAGATCCTATCGCATCCGTTACTCCCATGCAGTCAACTCAGGGAAATATTGATGCAGGATGGATCTTAAATGAAGAATTGAGGCCTATAAGGGTGGAAGAGATCCCTCCAAATGAGTTCTTCTTTGATAAGAAGAGAAAGGCAGTGGTAAAGAGAGAATTCTATCAGGAAGGGGAATCGACAGCCAAGAAATACAAAGTATTGACTGATGGGAAGGACAAGAATAATGAATAGTTCACGACGGAAATAGCTGGGACATTAGGGGAATATGCCACAATGAACCAATTTTCAGTCAGGGTTTTGAAAAACCAGCTGAAACGAAAAAATCGCCTCATCAAAACCCTAGAAGCCAGACTAGTCGCAGCAATGGAGGCTGCTAAAGCCCAGGTGAGTGTAGGAATAGAGAAAGCAAGGTTGTCTGATAAAAGTGAGATAGAGATTCTCAATACTAAGCTCGAACAAGCAGAGCTGGTGGTTCAGAATGGTCAGATACAAGCGGGCCAGCAAAAAGATTTGATCGAACAGCTACAGGCTAGAGTGGAAATCGTCGAATGTAAAGTGATAAATATCGGGATGTTCCAGTCCCATGCGATGGAGATTCGGAGCCTATTTTCTGTGGCCGAGCGAAATTTACTCGCCAAGGTAGAGGTGATTCGGGACAACTGCCTACTAGTTAATCAAGTTTTGGAAAATTTATCTATTAGAGAAAGAGAAGTTGGAGTAGCACGAGTCACCTTTCAAGAGGCTATGATAGCTATAAACAACAGGGAATCGAGAAGTATTCCCAGGTTTTCCATTTCGGAGCAGACCAGAGGAAATATTCTATTAAAGGAATGGGAGCACAGCATCTCAGAAGGTAAGCTGCAAGCCAAGAGGGTAAAAAAATCCTTAGAAGAGGCTTTTAGTTCTATAGATGGTAATCTGCTAGGAATTGTTAGCAAAGGTAATGCCAAGACATTGATTCAAATGAATATGGCTAAAATCTCACTTGATTTAAAGGAAAAAGAGGAAAGATATTCGGCAGAGATCTCACAAGTGACTATGGCAGACATAGTCCAAATAGATAAATCTATGATTAAACCTAGTGTGAAATTGTGCACCATAGACATCATAGACAGACATATGGAAGAAAGGTTACCGCAATTAGCCCGAGATTGTTACTCTTTTGAAGCCAATTGTCAAGCAGAACCGTCAAGGCTGATATCTCGGCTGGTTGAAAGATATGTCACCTATACCGAGCATGAGCGAGGACAAGCTTCTGGCACCAAATAAAGACAGAGAAGAAGAAATGGAGCGATTGCTCTCCTCCCTATCATAACTAAAAATTTTGCAACGATTGAGATTCCATCTTATTGTAAAACTGTATAAATATACCATAGAAAGAAAGAAAAAAGGTTGGACCTTTTTGTGTCGATTGTAATAGAGGTTTTACATTTTGAGAGTTAATATAAAGCAAATCCGAAGATTCTCAATTCTGTCACGACTGTGTTATGAGTTTGTTTTCTTGTATCTCATATTTTGTTTCATTTTATATTCGTATCTAATGAATGCTTCTCTATAATTTAGTGCAACCTCTACTATAGTGAATGAATTTTGGTTTTCTATATTGTTTACTATTTTTCCTTTGTACCAGCTATCAGCAGGTATAAGACCAGTCAACACTTTCAGAATTCTATATATATATATATATATTATGCTTCATCGGGTTATTTCTTTACATTTTTCTTCTTTTGTTTATACGTGAGATTCTCCTTTGATAGGAGCCTTACTCGATAGACAGCTAAATGTTTTCTCCCACCTCATACATTTTATTAAAATATAACCTAGTTATGGGAAAGAGCCTTTGATTTGCATTCCTTTTTCATTCCTGAAACCGTAAAATCTCTTTTATACGACCGAATTGAGACAGCACTCAAACTCCCCCTAAGGTTTTCTTATTTTATTGTTCCTCCATGATTGTCCCTGTACCAACACAGCCCAATATAGAACCTGGATTATCAAATCAAACACACATTGCCTTAAACCTTTTCGGTACTATTCTTAAAACAACCACTACCCTAGTCTAACTCGAACATTCATGGGCAGCAATTGAATAGGATATAAACATCCAAGAACAGTTGAAATCTAGACAACGCCAACACATAAATCATCCCTAGTTTCCCTTGCCAAAGGTTGACGTTTCTCTTTTCTCTACCCTTTACTCACTTTTGGATGCCTAGACATTGTACTTCTAAGCCTTAAGTATAGACTCTGGAACAACAGCAGGTATCTCCCTGCCTTATGGTGTTAGGAACACTTGACTTGGAGGATTTTCAGGTCCCTATTTGACAACTTCTATGGTTTTGACAATGTGAGAACTAGATGACGGGGAGTTATTTGGATGCCTATCCCCGAAATCCTACCTAGACTGAAAAATTTCTTTTGGCACCTCCTGCGAAGGAAAACTTAGTGAGCTTTTAGAAAAAATTTAGATGTAGTTGTTTTGAGAGGTTGGGGGTGTGAACCAACCTCGTTGAAATTAAATGGGAGTGGATAGTTTCGTCAAGAAAAGGGTGGGGTGTTTCAGAATCCCTTTGGAGGAAACTTACTTTGACCTCCACGTTTCAAGAAGAAGCTATGTGAGTGATAAGTGACTTTTGTGTGTGAATGAGTGAAAGTGTGCCAATTTTTAATGAATTAGGTGTCACCTTGCTGCATGTGGACTTCGCTTGGTCCTTACAAGTGTTTATTACCTAATTAACTAAGTGTCTTTGGTACAACCTTGAGTAATTCAAAAGTACCTAGGAAGCTAGCATGTGGACATGTGGGTCTGTTACTATTCCTTTAACTCCCTATTGTGATTTAATCTAAGAAAAGCTTTGAAACTATCCTAAATTGTGATCATGTGGGCATGTGTGGGCCTGTTACAAAACCTTCAAACTTCCCTAGTGATTTGATCTAAGAAAGTAAATTTCAATACTATCCTACCTTTGTAGCATGTGGGCATGTATAGGCCCGTTACAATCTTAAGATGTGTTTGAAAAAATAAACTAAGAGGAGTCCCAAGAAGGGTTGGTGTCCTCTCCTAAAGGTTTTAATCTTCTTAAGGGAGATGAAATTGTTCCACAATCTTTTTCTGATTCTCAAGGTCACTTGAAGGCGCGAGAGAAGAGCATACTAAGCGATTGTTATCCAACTTATAGTCCCAATGCAAGTTAAATGTGATTACAAATGATTTCCAACTTATATTTTTAGCCAAAACAAGCCAATCCATGTGGTGAAAATGAAAGAAAAAGAGGAAATAATGATTTTAACCCCCTAAGTGCCTATGTGTTTTGACTAATCCATTTATATGAAGAGGGGATTAAGTGTGGTGTAGCTTAAAACATGCATGAAATCACTTTTAAGAAGGCTAAGGGCCTTCCCCAAATCTCAAAAACCTTACAATGTGATTTTTTTTGCACAGGTGTGTGGGTCTCAGTGGAGATAGAGGCGCATTGAGCGCATGTGGTCAAACCAAAAAGAGCTAATGGGTGCAGGTGCGCAGAATAGAACTGTGACTTAGGCACATGTGCGCACGATGCACGTTTGTGGGCCAAAAAACCCGCGCACAAGTGACACAGGGCTGTGAATGAAAATTTCGGATGGAATTCTCTCAATTCAACTTGGAATTGGATGATTAGCAGGTCAGCTTAGGCCGGTTAATGCACCTGAAAGTTAAATAAACCAAAAGAAGAGCTAGAAAAACCCAAATGGGGTAGGAAATTGATACCTTTCCCCGGTGGAGTCGCCAATTTGTTGCGCCTCTTTCGTCACCTTAGTGAGAAAAATAGAGGTGCTTGCAAGCTTAGTTGGGTTTTCTAAGAAGGACAGTTGTAAGGAAAAGGGTTAGAGAAAGAAATACAAAAGAACAACTAAGAATTAAACTAAGAAATAAAACAACAACTAAATTAATGAGCATAGGGACATAAGGACAAAAGAAACAATTAGACCCATGTCACCAATGATAAGGCTGATATTAGTGAAAGAAAACACCAAGAAGAAAGAGGACTATGAGTCCCTTCTTCCTCCAAGGGAGGGCTCTTGGACCCCCAGAAATAAGCTCTTCTTACAACTTTGAAAATGAAAATGAAAATGGTGAAAGAATTCTTTGCTAATCCACTCAAGGGGTGAGATGGATTGCCCAATGCAATGATGCAAGTATACTCTTGGTAAGGAGAGAAGATTCCTCAAGAGAATAATGGCAGCATAACTTTGCTATGAATTCCTTGAAAAATGAAGTGTATCCATGGCCTTTTTATAACATTCCTTCGAGGTATTGCCCAACTAGTTTGTAGTGTGTAAAGAGGCTAATTAGGGCATTTCTAGGTCTTTGACCAGCCACCCAATCGAATACAGTCCAGATTTGAGTGTCAAATCATCTTGGAAGCTGAACCAGGAGTGGGTGGGAGGCCGACCACTCTCATAAATGTGTTGTTTCTTAGGTGCACAGTTTTTTGCGACAACAGTTGTGCATCGTGCGCATGCGTGTGATTTTTGCATTTCTGTTTTGCGCATGTGTGCGCGCGCCCTGTGTCTTCATAGTGTCCTTTAATTTTTTCACTAGTTGTATAGTTTTTTGACCCTTTGGAAATGATTTTGTGTTAATTTGGGTCCATGGGTGACCTCATAACTGTTTGACAATGTTGAATTCATCTAACCATTTGCGGACGAAATTTCAGTGATTACACTTATGATTGTTTGGAATTGTCATTCATTCAAGAAAATAACTTATATTTTGTAGCTTTCGTGTTTCCGGAAATATATCTTCTCCCTAATGTAGATAGAATTCATTGAACAAAATATTGCATCATTCATATCTATTTGCATATTTTTGGGTCAAGGTCTCTCACAACATTGGTTTCATTTCCGTCTCTCTCTTGAGTAAACAACAGCCTCTAAAAAACATTGCATAATTTAAAAATTCAATTAGTAACTTTTATTTTCTAGGAATCTTTTATGCCAACATTAGTTAGGCTAGCGCTTTGGGGTAGGCTATGAGACACACTCTCCAAAGAACAAACACACAATAGAATCTTGTGATAGGGAGTGTTCAAATCCATTTGCAACATTTTGTCCTGGGAAGCCCTTCTCACACAAGGGTCAAACCTGAGGTCGCATTGAGACTAGTAGAGTTACTCACCCTGCTTTGTTAGTCTTGGTGTAGAGATTTTGCATATTATGGGGGTTGCTTGAAGGTATACCCACAATGATGAGTGGAAGCCTCTCAAGTTGATTTTAGGCTAGATACCCTGCCTTTGCACATGGATCAGACTGTCGACTGTTTCCCTAGGCATCACTGTTGTTCTTGGTAGCCTTAGTTGCCTATATTTTTAGGGTCTTACACGAGGTGACTGTGGAGGGGCAAGTCTTCATGGTACCTAGAATCGATGTTAGCAAGAATCACTCGGGCTCCTTGGAGGGTATACCCATGATTATGTGTGGAATCTTGCACCAGGGTATAAGTCCGTTAAGCAAGTCATCAACGTAAACTTTCCACCCGCTCTATCCTAGCCCCTTCTTGTATTGACTTCACGATGTTTGATTTCATCACCAACTAGTGACTTCGAAATAAGAAGGTTTGTTTGCTTGGTTTGATTCCTAGATTTTATTAGCGAGTGTTGTTTGTTTTCATAGTTGGCCATAGATTGTTTGCGTAAAATATTTGTCTTGGCCAACATCAACCCTCCATGTTGTTTGTGTAGGGTCAAGGGACTTCCTCCCGAAAATATGGATGATTACCTCCCTCTACCCCCTCAGTCATCAGAGGGATCTCCTCAATAGAGTGAGGTCCAGGACATTGTAACTTCACAAGAGGAAGGTTTCTCCTCTTTAGAAAGTTTATGAATCATTTCTTATTCTCTAGAGCCTTTCCGCATTCCTCCTGGATACGAGAGATGTATTCTCTAGTTGAATTCCTTCAGAGAACTTGTTGTTGACACTTTTGGAATACCGACGGAACCCTATTTAGGCCCTGGAGTCAGGGATCCTCTTTGGACTATAGGCATATTTAGAATCCCACTTCGCACGGTGCGGGACCTTTACGGATCAAAGGTGTAACGCTCCCCCAACCATCATCCAACCCACTAGATAGACAGATGCTACTTTGTAGAACAACATCATTTTATGCTTAATTAATAACATGCATTTAAAACAGGTTAAACACATTTAAAATCAAATTCAGCACAAAATTATTGTTGACATAAATAATCCATGGAATTAACATTAATTCATATGCACAACAGAATACATGATAAATATAAATACACAGACATGCAATACATAATTAAAACATCGTCTGGTACTTATCTTTGAAACAATGGTAATTCCACCAACCACATGCAGGCCTTCCATGAACCTCCCAACCTTAGACCACATTGCTCATCAAGCTTAGCAGTGGGTCACCCTCAAGCTGGGACTAAGCTCCACACCAAGGTAAGGAATCCTACGCTAGGCTGAGGTTATAAGGAAAACAACACAGAATGACTGGAAGGATTCTTCCCAGGATGCCATCTTACGCCCACTACTCCTAGACTCTCATTCCCCACATGCATGTTCCACCTGGGAGTATACACCTTCACAAGCACATTCCATTGGTGCTACACATCCCTCTCTAGGTCTCGGCAACAAGCCGGATCAAGAAGCCTCAGAGCCCGAAGCTGGTGCTGGACACTCTCTGGAAGAAACCACTTCCTAGCAAATTCTCTCACCTAGAGAGAGTTGTTCATGGGCCTGATAACCTGCCTCTTCCAACAAAAATAACCTCCCTCACCTAGAGAGAGGTTACACATAGGCTAAGCATGAAATCACACTGGGCAGTAAGCCATGCGCAGTCTAGCACTACGTGGCCACAACAGCCAACTGGGAAAACAGACACGGGCTTCCCAAACATGCTCAGCAATCACAAAATAGACTCACGGTTTTGGTTTTGGGATTGCACAAGGTGTATAGAGATCCCACACATAGGCTCAAACTGTTCAGGCAAGGAATGTATCGGCTTCCTTAGGAATCAACACAGACCTTTTCGTTGGTTTCAGAATTACACGAGGGTATCTTGCAAAGGTCAGACGGGACTCACGTTCAGATGGTCGACAATGGAATGGAGGAGGAACCCCCATCACGACTCAATTCAGTAGTTTTTAACTGCATGCACTTGAGTCGACACTTGTCACCCACAAAATTGCATGCATTCCATCAACATGCATTCCTCCCCATTTGGAAGTCACTTGTCATTCCAAAAGAACTTAGGATAAAACATATATTTCACATGGTCTTTTTGGAATAATATTAAAATATTATTCCCAAGGAATTAATCCCCTAGGCTCAACACTTATCCCCTTTTCCCACCTTCCAGCCCTTAATCCCTTGCCCACTCCATGGAATCTTAGTCCCCCATCACTCATTCATCATGGTCGATCTGCATGCAGCGGTGTTTATATTTTTATTAATGTTCTGCATGATTACATATACAAAAGCAGGCTCTTGGCCTTCAACACTTAGGCTCTCTGGCCTAACAATCACCTAAGCCCACTAGCTTATATAAACTTGGCTCACCAGCCTATAAAACATAATTACAATTCATTTCAGAAACGTGATTTACAACAGGGCTTGACCTTGGGGACATTACAATCCCCCTCCCCTTATTTATGCACTGTCCTCAGTGCAACTTTACATTGCATCTACAAGATTTTCAAAATTTTCAAAAAGATGTGGGTACTCTGCCCACATAACATATTCATGCTCCCATGTCACATCCTCAGGACCGTACCAAGTGCACTGGACCTTTACAAGCCCTATAGCTCAATTCTGGAGCTATTTGTTTTTCCTGTCCAATATGTGCATAGGATGCACTTGCAGGACACCTTCTGGTTCCACCTGAATCACATTCCAATCGATAACATGACTAGCATCAGTGTTATCACTGAAATTTCGTCCGCACAGGGCGACAAGAACTCAACATCATCAGCACAGAAAAACAGTCATTCATGGCACAAGGATTAGTTCCATAGCACAGCAAAAGAGCCAAAACTATACAAAATTGGCTAAAAAATTAAAAAGCGCAGTGCACCCACTGAAAACTAGCGCA
>JASDQU011377443.1:0-24148 GCA_032191745.1 Picea mariana | reverse complement strand
AGGGGACATGAGACAACGACCTACTTGTGTGTTTGTCCCCTAGGGTTTTAAAATCAACAAAATTTATAATAAATGCAAGAATATAAGACTACAACCATTCAATTAAGAAGTTTTGCAGAAAAAACACTTACATGTCATGATGCAATAGCATTGCAAACCCTAGTTGTAAACCTTCCTTCAAGAGAAATGCCAAAAACGCTAAGAAAAGCCTTCCTTCAACAAGTGCACCTCACTTAAAGAGAACAAATACCCAACAAGGGTGCAAAAATCAGATCTCACTAGGAGAGTGAGTTGTGTGTTATGTCAAAATGAGGATAAAACTCCTCAATATATACTGTATCAATGACGTTTAATTAATTTTAGGTCATAAAAATTAGTCGACAAGGCTTTAAACCAAAATCATACTATTTTCACATCAAAATGTCAAATTAAAACCCTAATTGAGTTGTAATAAAGGAAAAATCCCCTTCAAGGGAGGCGCTATCCCCTTTTAGGGCAAATGAGGCATCCTGGAGCAAAACGTTGACCCCCCAGGGGCCTCTCCAACACGCCACACATGCCACTGCTGCCTATTCTACCTCCAAAGATGACCATGAAGCTGGATGACATCATGGTAAGGATGGGGGTGCTCTGAGCCTTCCAAGGCCAATGTTCCACTGAAAAGGGGTAATTCCCCCTAGGCTGGGCTCTGCCAAAGTGCCTCTGGTGAAACATCCTCTTCTTATCCAGTGAAAGCCCTCGATCAAACACTGTCCTATCTTTGCCCCTATGATAGGGTCTCAAAAACCATCTGATGAGTTGTTCAGCCCCATGGAGGTCCGAACTAATCATCTCCGCATGTGTACCGGTCCAAATGGTACTTGTCCATCAGGCATGGTCCTGCACATCAAAAACTACGCCCTCCATGGGCTCATTAGTCATAGGGATCATTGCAATGTCAATCGCATTTCATCATTAATATTATCAAACATATGCATAAAAACCCTGATATATCATCCAATAGCTCAAAGACATTACAAAGACCTACAATACAAGGTTGAGAAAAAGGACAAGATACCCTATTGGGCTAGTATCCACAAGGAAAGGAAAATTTCCAAGGGGTTTCATCCAAGCCATGTAAACGAGGTGGATGTGGCTAAGAGATGTCCAGACATATGGGTAGAGTGAGAGCTAGGGATGCATGATATTACCTATGGGTGCCTTTGTAGAAGGCGAGCTGTACCTGTCATGGATGCAATTTTTTCCAATCCCTTTCTTGCCTTTATTTTTTTCTTTTCTTTATTTGCTTTTTCTTTTTATTCAAGGACTAACCAGAGGACACTGCTTTGGTGTGGTGACCAAAGCTGACAGTGTTACCCACAAGTACTTTCACAGAGATGATAAGGTTGACTCGTGATGAGACCCCCTTTCCCTTGGCCATGCAACCAAAGGTCACTGCCCTGGCATGATAACCAGATGGTGGCAATGCCATGTTGTTAGGTACCTATGAACATAATAGGCTGGCTCGTGATGAGACCCCCTATCCTCTTGGCCAAGTCTTGTTTGTTATTTTCTCCGGGTCCCTCTTGTTTCTTGTTGAGAGACCTTTTTATTACCTTCTCGAGGATCTCTGGGCGAGGCATCTCCAGGTTTTATTTTTGGGCTTTTATCTTTTACCAGCTACTTTTATCTTCTGAGCCTTTAGCCCCTTCTTCCCATGAGATAAGGTGCAACCCCAAAAATAGATCATCCTAATGCCCAGACAAGGGGAGTGGGACAGATGAACGGGAGATAAGATGAAAAGATAGTGGTATGACAGGAGCAGACAATGGCTCTTCAGAAATCCCCCCGGTGGCAAACCAAAACCCATGGGTAAAGGCTTTCTAGGACACCCTATCAATCCCCCCAATCATGGTCAAGTGGGTTAATGTAAGATCCAAGCAGTTGTCAGAGATAAAAGGAGTAAGATGCATATATCCAAAGGTTATAATGATCAAAAGTGACACATACCATGATACCTGGACCAATTACCTCATGGAGCAAGAGCCTTCTCCGATACAAGACCAGGTTGATGGTGATGGATATTGTTGTTGCTGACAAGACAAATTTGACGAAAGAAGAAAAGGATGGGCTTTCCATGGCCATCCTCAGGTCAATATTTCTCTCGGTACTCCATGTCTTGGACCTATGGGCCTCGAGACATGATCTCCCAGTTATCCCTAGAAATTAGGTATAACAATTCCATGTGTACTTTCTGACGTGATCTACCATATGTCTTTGTTGACGTGGTCTGCCACATGTCCATGCTGACGTGGTCTGTCATGGATCCTTACTGGCATGGTCTACTGACGTAGATCTCCCTAATCTAATGTTCATCATATGTTCCCCAGATCCGATGGTCCTTATTCATTTCATATTTTCAGGCTTCGGTTCTTTCAAATCTCAAACTTTCTAGAGCGTAACCTCCTCGCTTCTTTATATCCGAAGTGAATCTTGTTCATTGATCAGGATCTTAGATCGATGGCTTGATCTTTCTGCGATGCAACTCTTCTAGCTTATCCTGTCCTTCCACTTAGAATGATCTGAAGGCCGATGGAAATTTGCATTTCGAAAATTTCAAATCTCAAGGTTTCCAGAGTGTACCCTCTTCGCATCTTTAGATCCGAAGTGAATCTTGTTCGTTGATCAGGATCTTAGATCGACGTCTCGATCTTTCTACGATGCAACTCTTCTGGCTTATCCTGTCCTTCCACTTAGAATGTGATTCAACAGTTGCGAAGACACTCGAAGCAAATCAACGATTGATGATGATTGTGGAACCACAACTTGCAAGTGATTTAACTCAACACCCAAACTCCACAACTTGAAGTTGTGCGATGTTGGTGAGTCAACCACAATCTTCCTTTCATTGAGTCAACCACAATCTTCCTTTCATTAATTTTCCTTTCAATCTCCACAATCTATCCCTGTCATTGATCTGGCGATTGCACATCTGACGAACACAACTTAATTCAACTTAAATTGATCGCTTGATGGATCAACCACAGTCATCGATCTCCGAGTCTATGAGATCTGACGATCTAGACCAATTGCGGGATTAGAACTAGCGATTTCTTTAATTCTTCTTTCGCTCCCTGCAATTTATCCCTGTTGTTGATCTGGCTTGTAGATCCGACGGTCACGATCCTCCAACGATCCTCAAGGCCATGGTCACTCAAATGACCAACGTCCATAATATGAGATGATCAACACGGTCGATTTCTTGATCGGACGGTTGTTGAAGCTTCTCATCTTGAGCTTAGATATTCATTTGCTAACCCTCCCGAGATTTTATCTTCATTCACTTATGTACTACACTTTCCTTTCTGAGCTATGATCTCTACATATTGTTCGCTCCTCCTTCCGAGCTTACGCTTCCTTCTTCTCTGCCTTTTGTTCTTTCCATCAATGACAAGAACACTCTTTCCTGCAAAACATGCCAAGAATATCCCCCTTTGGCATTGATGGCAACCCTCAAAGGTTGAGCTAGACTACTTGGACCTCCAAGTGTAGCATCCAGACCACTCCTTTTCTCCCCCTTTGACATCAATGTCAAATAAAACAGGCTCCCCCTGAGTTGTTGTAGTACTTTTCAGAGGTATCAGATGATCAACCAACACATACTCCCCCTGACAGGATGGACTCACTTAGGTGAGAGTAGGAATGACACACAGCTTCTAACGAAGATATTCAAAAGGAGTAAAGATGTCTACAATTTATTCTGTGGAAGTAATATAATTCAACTGAACAACTCTCTTTGTAACCTACTCTTTGAGAAAATGATACTTTATTGGGATATGCTTCGTCTTTGAAGGGAGAACAAGATTCTTCGAGACACTAATGGCACTGGTGTTATCACAGTGAAGTGGAATTGGATTAGTATAAGTTACCTTCAAATCTGCAAGATTTTGTATCATCCATAAAATCTAAGTGCAGCAAGTAGCATCAGTAATGTACTCTGCCTCTATAGTTGATAATGAAATAGATCCCTGCTTCTTACTAAGCCATTCTACTAACAAAACACCTAAGAAGAATGCACCTCCATTGGTGCTCTTTCTCTCATCCAAACATTTTTCGCAATCAGCATCTGAATATGCAGTTAATTGTAAGTTATGATTTCTAGGATACCAAATACCATAAGTCATTGTACCCTTCAAATATTTGAATATCCTCTTGACAACTGCTAAATGAATTTGTTTAGGGGCATACTGATAACGACCTACCATTCCAACAATTTTCATTATATCAAGACGGGATGATGTGATGTACAGAAGACTTCCCATCATTGATCGATATGTTCTTTGATCAACATCAGGTGAAATATCATCTTTACTAAGATTGCAACCAACCAACATAGGTGTACTAATAGGAGAGGAATATTCCATCTGAAACCTCTTTAACATCTCTTTCAAATAATATTCTTGAGAGATAAATATCCCTGCAGAACTCTGATTGATTGGTAAACCAAGAAAATATGACAGTTCTCCTATCATGGACATCTTAAACTCAGTCTGCATTGAATTAGAAAATCATTGAACTCAAAGGTCATTAGTGCATCCAAAGATAATATCATCTACATAAACCACAACAACTAATAAATCATCACCTTCAAACTTTATATATAGATTAATGTCAACAATACCTTTCTTGAACCCTTTGTCCTATAGAAATTTGTCCAATCTATGATACCAAGCTCGTGGTGCCTGTTTCAATCCATATAATGCCTTTTTCAACTTACAGACATAGTTAGGATTATCTATCAGTGAAAATCCTTCAGGTTGCTCCATGTATACTTCTTCTTCTAGGTCTCCATTAAGAAAATCCTACTTAACATCCATCTGATATACTTTAAATTTCTTATGACATGCATAGGCCAAAACCATTCTGATGGCTTCCAATCTTGCCACTGATGCAAAAGTTTCATAAAAATCTTGTCCTTCAACTTGTGCATGCCCCTTACAAACCAATCTGGCTTTATTCTTAACAATTTTTCCTTGTTCATTTATTTTATTCTTAAACACCCATTTGGAGCCAATTACATTCTTATCTGTAGGTCTATGAACAAGCTCCCAAGTATTGTTCTTCTCAATCTGATCTAGTTCCTCATTCATTTATTTTAACCAATTTTAATCTTCACTAGCTTCATTGAAGTTGTTGGGTTCCACCATGGATATGAAGGCTATATGTGATTGCTCGGTGTCTTTGATTATCCTTCTCTTGGTTTGTACACCTTTGTCTTTCTCACCAATTATCTGACTTGCATGATGATTCTTTTGAGTAATTCTGAAGGAAGGATTTGATGTTTTCTACTGATTTGAGTCTTCCTGAGTATTTGCATCTTCATCTAACTTAGAGTCTTCTTGTTCTGATTCTTGGACATGTTCATCTTCAACTTCAACTATATCCTCTGTTGTTGATTCAATATTGTTCACCTCTCTTACTGGGACTCCTTCATCAACTTTTATGTCGATACAATCAACCAATTTATGCAACCTCTTATTATAGCATTTGTATCCTTTATTGTTTGTAGCATACCCTAAGAATATGCCTTCATCAGCCTTGTCATCATACTTGCCAAGGTTTTCATTATTATTCTTTATGTAGCACTTACTCCCAAAAACTTTGAAGTGTTTGATTGTAGCAGGTCTTCCATGCCACAGTTCATAAGGTGTCTTGTCACTGTGTGGTCTGAGGTGAGATTTGTTAAGAATATGGATTGTTGTGTGCATTGCTTCTACCCAGTAGATTTGACCAATGTTCTTCTCATTCATCATTGACCTGGACATTTTATAAACTGTTCTGTTTTTCCTCTCAACTACTCCATTTTGCTGTGGAGTTCTTGGGATTGTGTATTCTCTTTTGAACCCATGTTTATCAAAGAATTCCTTGAAAACTCCTGACATAAATTCTCCTCCTTTGTCTGATCTTACAACCTTTAATCTATTGTTTGTTTGATTCTCATTTAAAGCCTTAAATATTTTAAATTTCTCAAATGCTTTAGCTTTTTCTTTGAGAAAAGCAACCCAAGTGAGTCTGGAGTAATCATCAATGATCAGCATGAAGTACTTTTCCTTCCCTATGCCTTCTTGTCTTGATGGTCCACATAGATCCATATGAACTAATTGGAGTGGTTTCTCTGTTGAAATAGAGTTCTTGGATTTAAACTGTGCCTTGGTTAGCTTTCCTACTTGGTAGGGTTTACACATAGAATATTGTGGCTTTGATATTGTTGGAAGATCTTTTACTGCCTCAAGATTTTTGAGCTTGATTAAGTGGTCAAAGTTTAGATGTCCAAGTCTCCTATGCCATAACCAACTCTCATCATGCTTTCTTAGATGACACTCTTCTCTATCTTATTTTAGCACATATACATTATTATCTGTCCTTATGCCTTTAGCCACCACTTGTCCCGAGTTTACAGACTTAAGGTGGTTTTTCTACCTCGGGAAACGTGTCACATATTTAGGTGGTTTTTCGGCACATGGTTTCTTTGCCAATGGTTTTCTATTTCTGGTTAATGAATTAGGGTTGTTCACTAATCCAGGTCATTGGGTTAGGGTTTTGGATGTTGTTGGCTCCTATATGTATATTGTATTGTAAACATTGTATCACAATGAATGAATATATAATTGCTAGTTTTTCTGGTTTGGGTTTCCAGAGGAAAAGTATCTGTGTAATTTTTTTATTTGCCATTGTATATTTTCTGAAAAATATCTGTGTAATTTTTTTATTTGCCATTGTATATTTTCTGTTCTTTTACTGAAAATATGTTTGCAGTAAGTATTGTACAAGGTTAAAATCTACATAACCATCCTTGGGAGAAGAGGAAACTCGAGTAGGAAAACAAGAAAGTTTTTACAGTTAGCAAGAAGTGAGGACAACCAGAGCTGAGTGTTGTAGAGAAGTGGACAACCATAGAGGGTATGGAAGATAACTTGTTGAAGCTAGTAATTGTGTCGAGAATGAGGTTTTTATGCCTATGAGTGATTTTTGTCAAGAAAATTTACCCAAGAGAATTGGTAAATGTTGTGTGAGAAATCTTTTTGTAGTTGTATTTCTTGGAGCCCCCGGTAGAGAGATTCCTAGCTAGTCTATGTTGAAGCCCTAGAGGGGATGGATATTGTCTAAGGGACTACAGTGCATAGAAGGAAAGTTCATCCCTTGGGTTGTGAATACTAATGGGGAAGAGAGTTGGGTAGTTGGAATTGTTGTAGGAGTCACTTCACTATGTTTTAGTGGGTATTTGAGTTGCTATAGTGGACTATAAACACACGTAGGAGCCTTTTCGTTACTAGTACATTTGGCACAATTTTGATGCCATTCTAACGAAACAATGTCGATATTCCGATAAATCCAATCAAATCAATTCCTTGAAGATGTTTCATCGCACTACCAACACCCTTATCCATCATTTGAATGTCTGGCATAGGAAACTTCCACGTGGCAGCTATGAAAAAATTTAATCAAGTAGACATTCATTGCAACCGATCGTCGCAGTGATGACGATCATATAGTTTTCACTCATTCAATTCCATAGGCCACGACCTGGCATTTTCCAAGAAAAAACCATGAGACAAGTAGTTGTTGTATTAACAATGACCTCGATTGTTAGTGCAATGATGGTGCAAGTAAAGACCCTCGGAAAGTCGACGTGAGCACCATTGAAATTGTGACCTTATAGTGAGTCACCTATGTTGGAGTGGTGGCAATCTAGAAGGCACAGTCTCTTGATGGTCCAACAAGATGGCACAAAAAATACGTCGAAGTGGCGATGCTAGGGTAGGAAAAGTAAGTCAAATCGATGACACAAGGGTGGGAAACATTCGTTGGAGTGACGAGGCTTGAGCGCTCAAATTTCGTCAGGGTTGAGATGGAAAGAAGGGAGATTTCCATCAAAATATTGGTGTGTATTCAAAGATGAAACTAGGATTCAAAGTTACGATGCATAGACAATAAATTAAAAAATAAATTAAAATTGATATTGTACATTGAAATCCATGCTTATGATGCATTGGACACAAACAACATGTAGATGTGTTAGATTGAGAAGTCGAAGAGGTTGAGCCAGATGTAGATGACAATGTTCTCAATATATGATGATATAGACGATTAGGCGTAGATTTTTTATTGTTTCATAAAACCCTAATTCAATATTTTTAGAGCCTCCACATCTAAAAATACACACTCACACTTAATAAATACATGTTTTTCTTTTAAACTATAATTTTTGGCCTTGTGCAAAATGCATGTCGAACTTAACAAAAGTGCACACCCAGGTCTTAAAACACCTCCAATTTGAGTGATTCAAGTTGTTGAGGGTGTCTAGATAATTTTACACATATCTACATATTTTTATTTTTATTTCCAAACATAAAAGTGGTTGTTGTGTAAAAGAGGAAAATTTTGCCTTATAAATCGAGAGACCAAAACAATAGAAAGTTAGCTAATGGAAATCAATTCCCATGTTTCTATATAGCTCCAAATTTAGTGATATAAGTTTTGGGGTGAAGTTAATAACATTCTAAATATGTCTATATCATCCAGAGTGCATTTTCAAATGAAAAAGGACTTCTACCTGGAACCAAAATTCAAGACTTTTTGTATAATGGAGGGTAAAACCATGTTACTATAAAATGCATGCCCAGGGCTCATATAATCTCCAAATTGAGTGATAAAATTTATGGAGTTCGTATTTTATCATTTTACATTTTTTTGTAACTTTAGTTGTGCATTTTAAACCAAAAACCCTCTACTATGCATAAAGGTTAAAAATTGACTTGTAAATGTGAAAAAAGACAAAAAGGGAAAAAATCTTAAAAATGCATGAAACCAGGGCATATTGAAAAATGCATGCCCAAGTCTTAAAACACATGCAATTTGAATGATTCAAGTTTATGAGGGCATCTTAGATAATTTTACACATGTCTACATATTTAGTTTTTTGTTTGTAAACACAAAAGTGGTTGTTGTATAAAATAGGCAAAACATATGTTGAAAATTGAGAGACCAAAACAATAGAAAGTCTCCTAATGGAAATGCACATCCATGCTTCTATATAGCTCCAAATTTAGTGATATAATTTTTTGGGTTAATTTAATAACATATAAATCTATATATATCATCCAGGGTGCATTTTCAAATGAATAAGGACTTCTACCTTGAACTGATATTCAAGCCTTTTTTTTAAATGGAGGGTAAAACTGTTTTACTGTAAAATGAATGCCCAAGAATCATATCACCTCCAAATTGAGTGGCTCAAATTGTGGATTTTGGATTTGATCATTTTACATCTATTCATACTTCATTTGTGCATTTTGAAACCAAATACCCTCTGTTGTGCATAAAGAATAACAGTTGCCTTATAAGTGAAAAAAAATGCATAAAAGGAAAAACCATAAGCATTCACTATGCCACCCCCAAGCACACTAATATTTTTCTTAGATAGAATGATTTTGACAAGTTCACACTAGAACCAACAGAAAAACCCTAGCCACAATACTTCTACAACAACATCACAATAACCATACAAAGATAGTGTACCTTACACCAAGATAAGCATAAGAGAGATATCAGAAAGACTGCTACATTATTCCTCCAAACTTGCACCCTCTCCAATTGCAACTGCATCTCTCTAAACTTGCGCACTAGATGCCACTGCAGTTCCTCCTTAGACTTTCTCATTCTAAGTGGGTGAGTGTACAAATGATCTAAGGCGTCATCTTATTTAGACTTGTTCTTCCAGCGAACTTTTCCCACATGACTGACCTGTCTTTTCTAGAAAATATAATTTACTTTGACTTTTTTTGGCAGGGAAAACTTGTCTTTATTATTATTTTCCTTGGGCCGAATTCTCTTCTAGGGTTTTCTAACATTTGTTTAATGGTTCACTTGCTTCCGAAATATTTTATTCTAAGAAAAAGTTTAAACATGGAGGTTAATACTTCCCACAACTACCAAAACATCAACACTCCCTCTTAGTTAGGGAGGTATTAACTAAGATTTTCTTTATGTAGTGGTATCAAACTCATCCATCCATCTCACATGGCATGGGAAAGACTCACATAGTCTTGCAAACCAATCTACAGTTAGCATCACCATAGCCAAACAAGCTATCTCATGATCAAACAGATGATGTCTCAAGTAGCATGGCCACACGACCATCTCATGATCAAACAGATCATGTAGCAAGTAGCATAGCCACACATGTTATCTCATGATCAAACAAATCATGTAACAAGTATCATATCCATACAGACTATCTCATGATCAAACATATCATGTAACAAGTATCATAGCCATACATACTATATGATGATCAAACATATCATGTCACAAGTATCACCGTCATAGCTGCACAGACTCTGGAATATGAAGTTGAGATAGTTTACACAGAATTGCACTACTACCCAATCCAAGAAGAGTCTGGGAAAATAAAACTCACCATCTCATACAAATTCTAGTATTTAGTTCATAAAGAACTAGTAACTTGTCAGCTCACACAAAATTTGACAACTAGTTCATAAAGAACTATTAACTCGTCAGCTCACACAAAATCTGAAATCTAGTCCACAATGAACTAGTAACCTTTGGTTGGCACACCAGGAATCTGGTCCATAATGACCAAGCATATAATCAAAAGAATTAGGTGATGTAGTGCACACATACTACCCATCTAGACCAAGTCTAGGAAACACCTCCAAACATACAGGTTGGCCCACCAGCTTGAAAAGTTGGGTAACTGAACAACCCTGAAGGCATGGCATCTACTGACCTTGTGCAAGGTCATGTTGATTGGTGCCACAATCAATAACATGTGTACCAGACTACTTCACTGGAGTAGCAATTTGCGTACCAAACTTTTTCACTGGAGTAGCAGTAACTTGGCGTACCAGACTTTTTCACTGGAGTAGAAGTAACTTGGCGTATCAGACTTTTTCACTGGAGTATCCCTTTGCGTACTGGGATTTTTCTCTTGAGTAGCAGTAACTTGGCGTACCAAAATTTTTCACTGCAGTATCCCTCTGTGTACCAAGATTTTTCACTGGAGTGGCAATAACTTGGAATACCTAAATTTTTCACTGGAGCATCCCTCTACGTACCAAACTATTTCACTGGAGTATCAGTAAATTAGCGTACCAGACTTTTTCATTGGATTAGACATACACATCACTCTAACTGGTGCCACAGTCAGTTCTTGATCATGAATCAATTTTTGTCCACTAGAGTCACATTTGTAATCCATCACACTTCTGCAACACTTCTCTCTACATGGGGAGCATAACACTTCCCTCTACGTGGGGAACACTTCCTGCTATCTGGGGAACACAACACTTCCACTATCTAGGTAAAACAACACTTCCCACTATCTGGGGAAGTTCTCTTGGACCACTCCAAGCTTGTCCTTGAAGTACTCAAACTTCACCCTTGACAAAGGCTTGGTCAACACACGTGCTATCTGCTCTTCTGTAGCGAAATACTGGAGCTTCATTACTCCCTTCTGCACATATCTCTGATATAATGGTACATGATCTTGATATGCTTGGACTTGTCATAAAACAATGGGTTCTTTGTCAAATTGACACAACTCTAGTTGTCACACCAGATACAAGTATCCTCTAAATCGAGATCAAATAATCCTGCAAGCAGATTTTGAAACCACATTGCTTCGCTTCTAGTTGAACATGATACTATATACTCTACCTCAATCGTACTGAGTGCCACATTAGTTTGCTTCATGTTGAACCATGAGATCATAGATGATCCCATATTAAAGAAACATCTAGATGTACTCTTCCAGTCTAAAACTCTACCAGCCCAATCTGAATTAGTAAAGCCTTGTACGATTATCTCATCATCTTAAGCATATATGAGTCCATAATCAATTGTACCCTTCAAGTACCTCATCACATGTTTTGATGCAATCAAGTGAACACTTCTCGACTCAACCATATACCGACTTAATGTGTTCACTACAAAACATATATTTGGCCTTCTGTTCATTAAGTACATCAATGAACCAATCATATGTCTATACATGGTGGCATCCATTATCTCTGAATATGTATCACTCAATAACTTTAGATTTGTCACCATCGGTGTAGGCATGGATTTACAATCCATCAGTATAAATCTCTTCAAAGTCTCTACAACATATTTGATTGACACATGAAAATCTCATCCAGTTTCTGTGACACTTCTATACCCAAGAAATAATGCATCATACCCATGTCTATCATCTCTAATTCTGCAATAAGCTTCCTCTTGCACTCAACGATGAGCTTCTTATTCTCTATTAGAAACAAATCATCCACATATGATAGTAATATCATTGGTCCACCATCCACAACCTTGTAGTAAAGGTTGGAAATTTCTTTACTCTTGGTAAACCCAAGCTCATCAGGAAACCGTCTGATCTAGCATATCATGCCCTAGGTTCTTGCTTAAGCTCGTACAAATATTTTCTTCAATCTGCGGACATGAGACTCCTTCTCATGTATCTTGTGGCTGCTCTATGTACACTTCTTCTGACTACTGGAACAAGTGTCTTGTCATAATCTTCTCCCTCTTGTTGGGAGAATCCTATGGACACAAATCAGGATTTGTACATCTCTATGTTGTTATCTGCAACATGCTTGGTCTTGTAGATCAACTTGGAAGTCACCATTGACTTCCCTTCTGGTCTCAAGGAAAAAAATCCATATCCCAGTCCTTCTGACTGGATTCCTCCTCTGTCACTGAAACTAGGGAATCTTCCCAAGAGGTCTCATATGTCCTCGAAGCCTCTGAATCTTTGGTCCAGCCTCCTCAACTCATGGAACCTATCTATCAGTCCTGGAATACATCTCTCCATCTAAATTTGAGGAGGAATACTTTTTGAATGAAAGTCTCTAATCCATTGACTCTCTCTGAAGTCAGACTCACTCTGAGTCTCCATGGTCCCTCTGAAGCTTAACTCCATTTGATTCTGTATAATCTTCACAACCATCTTCTCCCTCTGTATGTCGTGATTTCTTATGAAGTCTCCTATGAACAGTCCCAGGGAGTTTTCTCCTCTCTACTGGATCGTGAGGGATGAATCCCTTTGAACTCTAGCCCCTTCTAAGTTGGTACTTGGTGGGGTCTCCTGCCTCACCACTGGTGGATGCATCTGTTCCTCATGATATGGCTCATCAATGCTATGTGTCTTTGCATCCTACAAAGTGTCATGGGACCATGCTAGTCTCTTCCTAGTTACTGTAACGATTTTGGGTAGGCCCTTTTGTCTCTACTAACTCTTCCCGATGATATGAAGAGTGATCAACTGAACTAGAGGGATTTGTTCAGTCATCATTGGAGCATTCTACTCCTTACAATAAATCTCCATATGAGATACTTTGTTTCTTTCAAAAGTACCCTTCTTCATCTTCTTCTTTTTCGGTACATGGATGTATACAATCATGCATACAACTTCTTATCTGGATAGTCTACTCCATGTCTCATACTAGAAACAATCTAATATGTTTCCTCCTGCAACCGTCACTATACCTCCCCGCAAAGTTATCACATGTGACCTTCCCAGAACAAGAACAATAAGGGAAAACAATAGACAAGAATAATACTCTTATAATAATAATAAAAACAATAACGAGAACAATCGTCACAGTAGCTCCTTCTCAGATCTATCACTTGTGACCTGCCTGGAACAAGAGCCAAAAAAAAAAAATGCAATAATAAGAAATAGGAACAACACTCTTCCAGTGTTGTGACCAATCATTCCTCCATGGTAACCTGCCCATGATAAGAGCAACAAGAGAAAAAGCATTTCCAATATAATAGCATTTTCATAAGATCATATCTATGTTAGCAAGAATAAAAGACAGTTTTGTGGTAATCAACATATCATTACCAAGGTGACATGCCTAGAAACAAAACTAGAAGTATCTCCTAGAGGATATGTTAGTTCATCTTGCAAACAAGTACAATAAGCATTTATATCAATAGTACTCACATGCTACCTAGTATTCATTGTATCTAGCAGTAATAGAATCTTTCAAGGATTGTTGTCACAACTATAGTTCTTACTTGTAATGTAGAAATAATCAAACTAGATATGAGCAAATTGGAAAATTGTCAATTTAATCAATCAAACCTAGAACATGGAGTGTTATCTTATCAAACATGATATGTGAAAATTGGAAACTTGTCAATTTAATCAATCAAACCTGGAACCTGGAGTCTTATCTTCAAGAATGAGTGTTGCTTATTTTCTTCTGAGTCTCCTTCACTCAAGATGACAAGTATTCTCTCCAACATGTTCATTGTACTAAGACAATATGTTTTCTTGACAAAAATATGATCCAGAGAATATAATGCAAGTAAAATTGAAAATATCAACCTTAATCAACCTAATACTTTGACTAGATTCAGCTTATAACTTTAACTTTGACCAAAGGTTAGTATGATAGTCATAACTTCAATGGATCAAAATACAACTAGATGTTCATAAGATCACAATAATTCCATAACAACTAGAGGCGTACCAAAACAATCAAACATGGAGTGTGTTGTTCCTTTGAATGTGTTGGATCTGAGATCCCTCTGGATCTATGATTTGGACAAAAGATCCCTTCTCCTACAAATACCCTTAAGATAATGATACATTTTAAACTTATACAAGTACATGCCTTCTGCAAGAGTGGAAAGCAATGACGAAACCAAAAATTTCAAGGTGCTCCAACTTGCAGTTTGGAGATAGTTGGAGATGTGCTAGGGTAAGGCACACTAGGACAACCAAAAATTAGTCCCAATGCTTCACATAAACATAAACTTTCACTGCAACTGGTGCTGACACTGTAATTGGTGTTGCAACTGGTACTGCAATTGGTGTTGCAACTAGCACTGCAACTAGTGTTGCAACTGGCACGAAGGAACTGACACAAAGGAGCTGGCACTACAAACCTAGGGTTTTATGAGGAAACCCTAATTTCTCAACTTCGGAAATTTGCAGATCTAATCTGGTGAAGAGATGCTCCCTACTTAGGAAACCTTCTTAGTGAGTTCAATAAGTTCTCAACGAGCTTGACAAGGGGGGAAACTTAGGATCTTTCTTCCAGCGGTTAGACCGTTACGAAGAAAACCAACTTTGATACCATGTTAAATTTTTGGTATGTTCGTTTAACCATAAACAATGTCACATCATTGTCACCCAACCATAGGAATTCACTATGCCACCCCCGAGCACACTAACATTTTTCTTAGATAGAATGATTTTGGCAAGTCCACACTAGAACCAATAGATAAACCCTAGCCACAATACTATTGCAACAACAACACAATAACCATACAAATATAGCATACCTTACACCAAGAGAAGCAGAAGAGAGATACCAGAAAGACTGCTACACTATTCCTCCAAACTTGCGCCCTCTCCAGCTGCAACTACAACTCTCCAAACTTGCGCCCTCTCCAGCTGCAACTGCAACTCTCCAAACTTGCGCCCTAGCTGCCATTGCAGTTCCTCCTTAGACTTGTGCATTCTAAGTGAGTGAGTGTAAAAATGAGCTAAGGCATCACCTTATTTGTACTTGTTCTTCCAATGAACGTTTCCCACAGGGCCGACCTATCTTTTCTGGCAAATATAATTTACTTTGACTTTTTCTCGTAGGGACAACTTCTCTTTCTGGGTTTCTTATTTCTTTATTATTATTCTCCTTAGATTGAATTATCTTCTAAGATTTTCTAACATCTGTTTAATGGTTCACTTGCTTCCAGAATATTCTATAAGTCAAAGGTTACACATGGAAGTTAATACCTCTCGCAACTACCAAAACGTCAAAATTAAAACCCAAACTAAATGCTCAATATATCCAAATGGCATCAATATCCCCACTCAGAAAATAAATTGTAGCATATTTAAACCTTCCTCCCTTTTCTATTAAGGAACTTCATTAAAATCTTATCCTTATTTCCGATTTGAATTTCCTAATTACGAGTCTAATTTGATTTCAACAATTCCATAATTTATTTCCACATATACATACATAGATAAATTTAACACTCCAATGAAATAAACATGAATACACAACAAATGTTGGAGAAACCTACTTAACTAGTCATGAGATGATTACAATAAAGTAAGTCAACCCACTAATTGGGTAGTCAAGTCACTTCACCAACCAAGATAGTTATGAATGTTACAACTACATGGATATAATGTATAAATAGATAGACATCTAAGATGTAAACGGTTGGATTTAACCATATAATAATAAATACTTCTTTTTGCTACTTCCATAATTACTTTGTTTCCTCTTATAAAGATCTCAAAGATTTATTATAATGAATTATTCCAATAAAATATCCATATTCATTTATAAAACATTGATTTTTTTTATATATTTAAAAAATAATCATTTATTATAATGAATTATTCTAATAAAATATCCATATTCATTTATAAAACATTATTTTTTTTCGTATATTTAAAAAATAATCTTATATTAAAATATGATTAAAAAATTCCATAATTCCATAACTATAAAAATAATGTTTGACAAAATAAATTGAAAAATTTTACCTTTAATTTATTAAGTTATTATACCTTCTTGTTATTTTTCCTTTTCGTTATTATACTTTTATCTGAAGAGTCTCGAACAACAATTATCCTTATTACACAGAACAAAAGCTCGGCACGGCCAAAATACTGATACTGATGCAATTATACATTTTTTAGAGGCTAACAGAGCGCACATTCTCCAGGCAGAAGAGGACAGATGGCGGATAAAAAGAAGAGCGCTCTATCTCACTAGTGGTGACAGCAACACCCGTTTCTTCCACCGTTTTGCCAGCCACCACAGAAATAAAAACCTCATTTGGGATATAGAGGATGAAGATGGAAACATTGCACACAGGAAAGAAGACATCAAGAAAGCGGCATACACACACTTCAAGACTTTTTTCCAAGAAGATCCACACATCTCCATACAGGATCAGATAGTCACAGCCCAACTTTTCCCACAGATGGTCACCGATGAGGAAGCGAGAGCATTGGAAACCCCCTACACAAAAGAGGAAATCTACCAAGTTTTAAAAGGTTTTAAAAAAGAAAAAAGTCCCGGGCCCGATGGATGGACTGTGGAACTCTACCTTCACTTTTTCGAATTAATGGGACAAGATCTGCGGGAGGCTATCGAGGATTCGAGAACTAGAGGGTTGGTAAACAAACATTTAAACAGCACATTTATCGTCCTGATTCCAAAACAGAACCATCCTCGACAATTCTCAGATTATCGACCGATCTTGCTGTGTAATCTCAGCTACAAGATTATAACAAAGATCATTGCAAACAGGATCTGCCCTCTACTCTCCCGGGCACTAGCAGAGGAGTAGCTTGGTTTTCTCAAGGGAAGACATATCCTTGATGCTATAGGCACCGCACATGAGTGTTTACACAGCATAAAAACAAAAAACATACCTGCCATCCTCCTTAAACTGGACCTCAAACAGGCCTTCGACTGTATTAACTGGAACTTCCTACATCTCATCCTTCTCCAGTGTGGATTTGGGGCAGCCACTACAAACTGGATGATGGGCTGCATAACCACAGCCACTCTGGCAGTTTTAATAAATGGTGAGGCTTCCAAAGATTTCCACAGCGAAAGAGGACTCCGACAAGGATGTCCCCTCTCACCCCTACTCTTCATTTTGGTCTTAGAAAGCCTCAGCATCTTATTAAAAAGAAGTAAATTAGCTGGCAAACTTATCGGAATCAAAGCATCTAGACTGACTCAAATTTTGCATCTACTTTTTGTAGATGACGTGATTATTATGACATCGGACTCCTTGTCTAAATGGACAGAAATTTTAAATGTGCTAAATGTTTTATGCTCTGTTACAGGATTAAAAATAAATTTGCAGAAGTCAATGTTCTTGGCCATAGGTGCAAGGGAAACGATCCTTTCGGAGCTAAAAACTCTATTCGGCATTGATTTCGAGACTTGGAGGTGGGATTCAACTATCTTGGTTACTATATCAAACCATCTAGCTACAAAGCTAAGGACTGGAGCTGGTTATATGAAAAGTTTGAACGTAGAATTCAACACTAGTGTAACAGATGTTTATCAATGGGTGGCAGATACATTTTGATCAAGGCAGTCCTGGAAAGCCTCCCGGTGTATTGGATGGCCCTGGCACACATCCCACAATCTATGCTAAAGAAACTCCGTCAGCGGATTTTTTCCTTTCTCTAGAATGGCAGCAAGCAAAGTAGAGGATTACATCTCTGTGGGTGGGAAACCCTCTCAAAGCCAAAAGCTTTAGGGGGCTGGGGACTGAGGAATCTGCACCTTTCCTACCTTGCTCTCTCGGCAAATACACTTTGGTGTATCCTGATGGTACCTGGCATTTGGAACAAACTTATAAAAGACAAATATCTCTCCCACCTTCCGGTCCACTCCTGGCTCAGATCCATCACTTTTACTCCATAGGGGGGCTCACAAACATGGAAGCATCTTCTAAAATCACTTCCAATTCTCCTTCATTGGATAGCGTGGCTGCTTGGCACTGGAACTGCTATTGAAATTGGCAAAGATGATATCCTCGGCATGGGTGTAAAGGCCCTGCTCTCTCCTAGATTGCTGGAGCGTCTGCATTTTTTAGGCTTACATTATCTCTTTCATATAAAATCCCCTCACAACAGAAATTCACTTGGCGAATCCTGGGTCACTAGCTCCTCGCTATATCTAGACAGAGAGCTCTCGACTGAATGGAACAGTTACACATCTCATCTAAATGAAGCTGGCATTCACCTACAGGAGAGACCTGACACTCTCATCTGGACGGGAGGCGATAAATCTGGGATCATATCTGTCAGGAACATCTACAAAGCGTTGGTAGAGGCTTCCTGGCCCAATCGAGATCAGACCTGGCGCACCCGGCTATGGAAGTGGAACTGTCCGCTGAAACTCAAATTATTTACTTGGCTATTGACGGAGAATAAAATCCTAGTCTGGGATATCCTTCAGAGCCGGGGTTGGTCAGGCCCAAACCGCTGCATTCTGTGCAAGGAGGACAATGAAACTTCACACCACCTCTTCATGAGCTGCCACTTTACTCGGTAAGTTTGGCATCAGGTCAAAGCATCTCTAAAACTAGCCGAACAGTGGCTTGGACCAACGACGCTCTCTTGCTTTAATTCTTGGTGCACAAGACAATAGCTTTACCCCTCGCTGCCAACCACCGTCTGTTGGAATGTTTGGTTGACAAGAAACGCAGCCATATTTGATGATAAGCCCCCTTCGGTTAACTTGGTGACAAAACTTATTCTATCAGCTGTCAACCGGCCCTCTATCCCCACCATTGCTCAGAAACTCTGCAGATCCTCTAAAACTCTTCCTTTTGACAAAGCCATCACCTAGTTCAATGGAGCAACACAATTAGATGGATCTCTTTGTGGGGCAGGAGGCCATATTATCATCAACTCTCACACTTCCTACAGATGGACACTCAACGACGGACAAGGCACCAACACCAAAGTTGAACTATTGGGGGCATGGGCTTCCCTTATCCTGGCTCAAAGGCTGAACATCGAAGTCTTGCTACTTCTCGGAGACTCAAAAGTCATAATCGACTGGATAAATGACAAGGTTGAACTCCAATCAGCAGCTCTGGAACGCTGGAAAGAGAGAACCATCGAAGCTAAAAGACTCATCAAGAACCTCTCTGCCTCTCACATCTACAGAGAAGACAATGTCATTGCGGACCACCTTTCAAAATTGGCTTTTTCCCGGCCTCTCGGTCTCATAACATTTTCCCGTTGGGAGGATGGCAACGAGGGCCCCTCAACTCATCTCAAAATCTGATGTAGAAACTCTAGGTCATGAAAACTTAATTCTGGAACAGCATCACTATTTTGCATCAGAATCTTGGGCTATTTCGGCGATATCTTTGGAACAGATATAAAAAAGGCAGATTAAAATGGATTTTAATACAGGCTGAGTGCTGCCAACAGCGCACCCACCAGCGATATCTTGTATCAGAGCACTTTTTGGCATCTTATTATGGTATTTCTTTGACAGCCTGCGAGCTACTTTATACGTATTTTACACAGGTCTGCGAGCTGATATAAGCATTTCTTCACAGGTCTCCGTTTGATAGCAACTGAACCGATGATATGTAAAAATTTTATAAACTTTTGATTATAAAAGAAAAACTTTCATCGTGGAAAAAATGAGTAGTCTTTTACTTTTTCTTCATCTGCACTAATAAAGGACCGTGTCATAAAATACCTAGGCCTTATGCATCCTAATCGACTTTTTTGCATAGTACATTTTCAATTTTATCCTTACAAAGTAGGAAAATAGGCCTAGTACTTTATATTTATTTTGATCTAGTACATGAAAATTGTTACAGGTATATGATAAAAGATAAATAGAGGAACATTGATTTCCCTATACAATTAAATATAAAATAAAATAATTCAATTGATATTATGGATAGTATAAAATATTTGACAATAATATTAATGAAAAGAAATCGAAATAATATAAAGATTTTATAAGTCTTAATTAAATTAAATTTTCAAAGTTATAAAATTAAAAACAAATAAATATAATAGTTATAAAATTAAAAACAAATAAATATAATTAAGAAAATATTTTATATAGAGAGAGAGTTATAGTTGAACTAATTAGAAAACATTTTAAATTAAAAACATTAAAATTTATGATACAAAACTATAACAATTACCATTTAATTTTACTCAATTTTATAACTTAATTACTATTAACTTATTAAAACCATACTAATTTTGATACTTTCATTTATTTATTTATTTGATAATTAAGTGTAAATGATATTTTAAATTAATAATATAAAAATTAAAAAAAATTATTTATATGTATACATAAAAAAATGATTAAGAAATTTATTTCTTAAAATTTAATAAAAATATGAATAAAAACAAAACTTTATTAAAAAATTAAAAAAAAAATGTTTAAGTTTTATGATGATGATGATTAACGTCCATTAAGAGGGTAAGTGATTACTTGTGATTCTTTAGAATTTTGTTTATGTGCTCTAAAAGAATTAAGAGAAGCTTTCTAAGATCACCATAGTTTTGTTGAGTTAAGAGGTTAGGAAGGTTGGTAGTGTGACAATCTAAGAGAAAGTGTTTTTAATCTTCAACCTTCTTAGTGTCACAAAGGTGACACACTCTTTCATCACATTCCTCTAACTCTTTATCACACTACATTTTCTCCTTAAATTTTGATTTGATGATATTTTTAATAGTATCTTTATTCTACAAAATGGTGTCTTCCATGATTCCCCAATAATTTAGCCATGACTGGACATATTTATGCCATCCTCGCTTGAGTCAATGGTGGTTACGACTCGATTTTGAAGCAATTTTAGGAAGCCTATTGTCTTCCATGTTGTTTAACTTGTTCTTATACATTATGTATCTAGTCATAGTCGTGCTCTCAATAGGGGAGAGGCTTGTTTCTAACAGGAGGATGAGATAGGGTGTATTTCCTTTAATTTTGAGATTATAGGTTATACAATTCTTTTGTATTTGCTCTATCTTTCTCTAGGATTCGCAAGAGATACTACAACCCCAGACTTCACATCCATTAAGAATAACATGTGTAATGAGAGTCTCAAAGAGGACTTTCTTCTTATCCCAAATCCAAAGATCGATTGAATTACAATTGTTTTCAAGCCCATAATAAGCTTTACATCCCCCAATAATCTTTTTCTCAATGCTAAAATTCCATTTGAGCTTGTGGTGAATCACAATTCCAAGATATATGTATGAAGTCACTTCCTCCAAGTTGTTGTTGTCATATACAAAGGTATCATAAGTGGTTTTGTTAGATTTAATAATCATGACCTTAGTCTTATCAGTATTAACAGTCATACCCATATTGGAACAAAAATCCTTGAGGATTCTTAGTTGGTTTTCAAGATCATGGGGACTCATTGCCATAAGAAGGATATCATCACCATAAAGAAGAAGATTGATGACTATACCAATGAGAGTAGGGCCGACACAACCTGTTATTTCTAAACAATCTTCTAACTTGTCAATGTATATGCCAAAAATGGTAGGGGACAAGGGACAACCTTGTTTGACTCCAATATTGCAGTGAATCTCTTTCGACCAACCCTTAGTGTTTTTAAACTTAGCAATAACGTTCTCATACATCCTTATTGCAACAACCTTCAACTTGAGAGACACTTTTATCTCTTCTAACCTATTCCAAAGGTTTTTCCTAGGAACCATGTCAAAAGCTTTTCTAAAGTCAACAAAACAACAAAAAAGAATGGTTTTAGCATTGAGGAACTCCTTTGCAATGATCCTAAAGGTAACAATATGGTCCATAGTTGAATGATATCTCCTAAACCCTAGCTGCCTTTAGCTCTTTTACCGTGACTTTCTAGCCAAAGGATAATCTTCTTTTCCAAAATAACTCCATAAAGCTTGGCTAAAATTGGGTTAATCATAATGATCCTACAATTAGAGGGAATGTTTCTATTTTCATCTTGATAGCCTTCAATGTCCTTAACTTTCCCATTTGTAAGAAGCTTAACCCTGAACTCTATATCATCTAAAAAAATCTACTTAAACTATTGTAATGTCCCCACTTTGGGACATCATCACAGTGCAGAGATTTATGATGACTAGAGTAGCCATATGGATGTTATAGCGAGTACAGGGGTATTTGAGAGGCATGGTGGGGTCCAGCTTGCATTGATCATCACATTCCATCATTATGAGCCATTCCGCACAGGTTGGCTTTGGTTTCGTTGCATTCCGACGATTTCCATGATTTTGACTATTTTGAGCTATAAGTTAATTGAAATCATTGAAGAGATCATTTTGGGCACATTACTTGGAGGAACCTCTCAGTGTAATAGCTCATTGGAATCAAGAGAAGCAACACTACATGATGGGATGGCTAGAAGTGACTTTCAGTGGCCAGGGAAGCCACAAGGAGAGATAAGGAGCTTTTCAGAGGTAAAAAGGTTAATTAATTAATTAAATATTAATAAAATGAAAGTCACTTTGGAGGGACAAAGTGAGCCAAAAGTATAAAGAAAAGGCAAGGGACTCTTCTCATTATTCATGTATGTTTATCAGTTTGATATCTGGCTTTAGCTAGTGAGCCCATCTCTTGGGGGTTTTGAAGGTTTTGACTTAACAAACCCTAGAGGACGATTCGGTGGTGAAAGATTCCACCTAGCTTATCTCAAGCTTGGTCTCGGAGATGCAATACTCTCCCACACCATTCTAGTCATATCTACATCAATGCAGGAGGTTCTACACAGCTACAGGCATAGGAAGAGGAGGAGGGTGCACCATTGGGGGTTTTTAGCAAGGGGGCGCACCATCTTTGGAGAGAGATTCATTGTAGGAGATTGGCAGGGCCGTTGAGGATTTTATCACTTGGGTTTTCATTACAGGGCCTTGAACATCAGATCTAGTGCTTTCTGAGATACTTTTATGGCTCGGATTATTTCTTGAGCAGTGGGGCGAATTGAGAAGGAGGGCGTTTTTGAGATCTAGATCTAGTCCGTTTGGAGGGGTTACACTTCAGATCTGACCCTGAGACTTCACCTAGTGACTTGCAGTGTCTCGATCTATATTTCTGGAGAGTTTAAGAGCATTTGGAGGCCTCCTTCAGCAAGGCCGAATTATCTAGGGCTTCAGTCATCCAGTGGGGCGCACCATTCAGTGGGGGATTTCAGATCTACAGGGATTGAGAGGGATCTTGGAGATTCGAGCACCTGTGATGTTCTTACCATCACCCGATCTATCAGTTGGCATATTTCTTAGGGTGATTGGACACTTTTGGCAGCAAGGCCAATTTATTGAGGGTTTCAACCTTCTATTGGAGCGTGGCATTCTTCAGCTGGAGAGTTTGGCATTCAGATCTGCTTGTATTGATCTTCATTTCTTATTTAGCGTTTGGAGGTATCTTTTGTATTAGCGGGAGCATTTTGTAGCAGCTCTTATCTATTGTCTATCTTCTTGGCCATCTGTTGAGCATTCCAGATCGACATCTTCATTGTAGCAGGTTTCTCTATTTTATGAATAAAGAAGATTTGAGATGTTTTGGCTTGTCTATCTTATTGCATATGGTTGAGGTAT
>JASDQU011377442.1:0-12140 GCA_032191745.1 Picea mariana | reverse complement strand
ATTATAATAACAATTTCATCAACAAAACAAATAACATGTTTATCATATTTAATATTTCATTTATTTATTTAAATGTTATGTTTTTTTTAATATTTTTTAATCATTATTAATAAAAGAAGCAAGCCACCAAAAGAAGAACATGATTACAACTTAAAAAGTGGTCAATTTACTCTCTAACTGAGTGATGTTAATAAGAGGTAGCCAACTCCGTAAGAGGAGAAAACCATTACAACTTAAAAGGTGGTCAATTTGAGAGTGAGATTTCCTTTAGAGATTTCTTCCTTCAAAATTTTTCCATACTTGTGTTTCACCGTAACTTCTTACACTTCCTCTATAGTACGTTCATCTACTTGCTTTATTAAGTTTTAAAAATTTCCAATTATAATTACGCTTTAACAAGATTGAATGAATATCTCAAACAACTTTGAAACATTGAGTATGAAATGTCTCTCATCCATTAGTAGGTTTCTATTAGGTCAAATTCATCAAAATTTTAATTAAATATTTTACAGGAAACTTAGATAAGGCATTTATGTGGTATTATTTATGTGTTGAGACTTGTGTTGTATTTTTCTTCATTTTGTTACAAGGTTCTTTCACATTTGAATGATGGTCTGTTTTTACACTCAAGATACAATTTGTTTAAAAAAAATGGAAAGGCTCCTACCCTTAAACCTTTGTTAAAATTCAACAAGTAAGCTTAATAAAACTTTTTCATGACATATGTAATGATTGTGATTTGAATTTTAAATTTTGTCAATTTTTAGTTAAAAAATGTTGTGCCATTAATATTGGGAGGAGACCTTTACTAAAAAAAAATAAATTTAAAATTGTTAGATAAGTAATAATTTATGTCTTCCATTAAATAGAAGATATCTCTTACTTATAATCCATTAATATAGAATTTAATTTACTTTATTTTTATGGTGAGAAATATTTTGACAATTCATGATCTCATTCATAATATTGCATATTTATTCTTCTCTAAACCAAAAATAAATGTTTCCTCAACTTAATGTTACAATGAGATAATAACATTGTAGTATTTTATGTCTAAGTAACCATTAAAAAATGTACATAACTACTATCACAACTTTTTTTTATTTTGTTGATCACATAGTGTGCATTTTCGATAGAGAAACTCACTCATGAGAAAATGAAAGTTATAACATTTGAATGTCTTGTATAATTAATCATTAGAAGATCTACAACACTACAATGTTTTCACAAGTTTTTTATTTGGTTGATCACATGGTGTACATTTTCAATAGAAAAACTCACACCAAGTAACGATTAGAAGATGCACAACTCTACTATCACAACTTTCCTATTAAGTTGAGCACATAATATAGGATTTCAATAAAGAAACTCATACCAATAGAAACAAAGTACAACACATGAGATATTATTATGGCTGTAGTCTTCTAACCATTCCACACAACCCCACTCTCATTTGGAAACTTGTTCCATATTGTCTCTCTCTCATATAATATTTTATCAACTTGGGAGTAACATCTCACGAATCACTACAAATTGTTGAGATGACGACTTTAGTGCACTTTGGACTAAGGATCTCATTTGAACTAGTGGTTTTCAACCTCTAATTGAATTGTACCGATGACCAATGAAAATGCCCTGATACATAACAACAACCCTTCATTTCCTTATATTATAATAGTCTTTGAGAGATTAGAAACACTCATTTCCTTATATTCCAAGAATTTTTGGGAGATTAGAAACACCAATTGAGGTTGATTTAATGATGAAGGGGTATTTCATAGCCTCTAATATCACATCCTTCCATAGCCTCTAATATCACATCCTTCCGTCATATGTGCACTTACATTTACCCTCACTAGAAGACTTTTTGAAGTATTTATTTTCTAACAAAAAAAAAAATCCCCTAATCTTTAAACAACATAACCAATCTAATTCACTTCGGCATTTCCTTTCCCCCTCTTCAAAGGTGTGCTAGTTATAATTTACGTGGTCGATTTTATAGTTTATTATACATTACGCAAAAGGAAAGGCAAGAGGGTACAACATACGGTCTTTTCAGAATCAATGTGGCCAGTGAACGTTCATAAAACACGTCTATACTCCAGTGAGTTCCAACACGTCAATTGAGTAATAATTATAGTCAATGGGTGCAGCGTTCATTCCTCCATTGGTTAAGTCTCTATCTGCTTCATTTAATGCAACCAATAAGTGTCTCTGTCTCTTTACTTTTAGCCTGCAGGCTCCAGGTTACATCTTGGTGGAAAATACAGATTGACGTCGATACGGATGCACACTGTCGGATTTTCAAAGCCGTATGACAATCAGTCTTCTGGCAGTTTGGGTTTTGTTGGTTTGTTGATTTTTCAGACTCCGCCATTTAATGTCATGTAAAACCAGGCAATGGTTTTACATTTTCCGAGCATTTTAGAACCATAGAGGAAATGTTTTATTTTTCTCATTTCAGTAAAGATACAACAATTAATTAAAGTGTGTATTATCGTTGAATTTAACTGATCATTTTTTTCTTATTTCATCAAATATATCGACAAACTAAAGCGTGTATTGTAGTGGAATTTAATTTTATCGTTTTTAACATATCAAAATTTTAGAAAATTTGGAACATACATTACAAAGTCAAAGCAATCCCATAAAAAAAACTTACAATGATGAACAGAGCTTTTAATCGGAATGTTTGGTTTAGATGATGCAAAATCATTAAAAAAAAAGATATAAAAATATTTGAAATCATTATAACAAAAAACATTTTTTTTAATAAGATATATGGGTTTTAGATTTAAATTAATAAAATATTTATTTTTATGAAAATAAAAATGTTTTAATCTTAATAAATGGTGATATACTTTTAAGAAAAATTGGAAAAATTAATATTATATAGATGTTATTTAAAAGATAAAGATTTTAGTGGTAGTATGGTTTTAATTACTTTTAAAAAAAGTTTCTTTAAAAAGAAGTGAAAAGGAAAAAAAAAATCCAAAAAGGTTCAAATTTTCAAATATATAGATAATAAAAATGAGTTGTAAACATATGTAAAAGTTTAAAGATAAGTTTAAGAGATGAAAATAAGAACTTGGAAATAAAGATGTTGAAACATCCATATTGTGAAACATAAGAGAAACTAAAGAAGATCTTATGAATGAGGGGAATCGATTCTTGAAGTCACCAAATTAAGAATTAAAAAAAAATAACTAAGACAATTCAAAGAATGAAATTGTTAGAAATGACAAAGAAATTTTGAAATTATGAAATGACAATTAAGTAGTGTAAATGTATTATCGATTAATGAAAGATAAAATACATTTTCAAACCAAGGTTGAATTGAAAATAGTAAATGAAGGGATTACTAAAAAAGTTGAAGAGGAAATTTGTCCCTAGGTTCAAACATTGATGAAGTGAAATAACAAATGTAAGCAACAACTCACGGAAGAAAGAATTTGATCAATATGTCACCCTTTAACTTCTGAATGAGAAGAAAGAAATGATACAAGGAGGTCATCGAAAAATAATCAAGAAAGTTGATATCCTCCTTGAGGTAAAGTGAAAAATAGAAAATCAAAAGAAATAATTTAATAATATCCCCCAAATAAATGTGAATGAAGAACAAACACATAAGATAGATAAATATAATAAGGGAGAAGAAAAGATTGAAGACATGTTTGAAGACAAAAGAAAGTCCTACAAGGGTTGACATAAGAAATATATCCAACAGGTTGCAACATGAGAGAAAAACTCTAGGGAAATCTTATTACTCTAAATCATTTAACTACAAATCTTTGAGGACAAATCTTTTCAATGAGGGTACTATGTTAAGACCTTAATGGGAATAACTAAAAGATTAGATGAATATATAAATAGTAGGTCAGAGTGGGATTACACGAGAAATGTGCGTTAACAAGTGTATATAGAGGCCAAGAGGATCATTATTATACATATTGACTTATGATCATGACATAGGGATGTATTTGGGTTATTTTGGGGGTTCTTCTCCTAATTTATAAGGAGTTATTGTGTAACTCATCATTAATAAGACATTTGGGAGTCATGCTTCACATGCATATTTTGTATACATTGTATGTATACAAGTTATTATGCTTTATTGGATATTGAGTTCATAACATCAATTCAATATTGTACACCATACAAGTAAATGAAAATTCCATACAAATGTGAGTGTACTATATAGATAGAGAATAATTTGGTAGATAAATATATTATTTTCACAATATCTATGACAAATAAATTCATTTATAAATTGTAATCCTATAAAACCTTAATATGCATTCTTCCATGTAATCTAGAAATGAGAAAAACATATGATGATTCAAGGTTGATTATTGTTCTCAATGTGGATGTGAAACTCTTGTTGTTGTTGTTTTTTGTGACTAGCAGAATCAACAACTAGTCGAGCACGTACTCGCGTGACACTGGGTCCTGTTATTCGATTTATACCACTTTAACCTCCAGGTGTTCCCATGTTGCCCCATACGCGACACACAAGGTAAGTCGAGTTTCAAACCGGTGACTTCACATAATAGAGTACCTCAACAATACACTCCATCATGATGGTTTCGGTGGAGGTGCTGGAGGTGGAATGGGTGGAGGGTTTGGTGGCGATGCAGATGGAGGTGGAGGGTTTGGCAGTGAAGTTGGTGGTGGTGTAGGAGGGGGGGAAAGTGATGGATTCGACGGAGGGGAAGGTGCTGTTGGTGGAGACATCGGTGGATTTGGTGGAGGTGCTGGTGGCGAAGGAGGAATAGGGGGCGACCTCTGATCCATTTCAGATGTTTTTACCAACACACAAAAAAATGATTTTCTCAATAAATATTTGTATCCATGTAACATCATTCTATATGGTTGTCTGTCATGTGTTTTTAGCCGCACAAAAGAATGATGATCTCGATAAATGTGCCTGCCCATGTAACATCTTTCTTGGTTTGGTTACAGGGAAATGATTATATATATATATATATATATATATGTGTGTGTGTGTGTGTGTGTGTGTATTTCTCGCTCCTCCTCGTGAAATATTAATATTTTCTAACGTTAATCTTTTATGGTTTTACGTTCATTTCTTCTAACGCTCCCTATTCTAGAAAATCAACCTTGTATAATTATTGTGTGTTTTATAGTCATCTTGGCATGTGAAAGAGAGCTAAAATTTTCGTATGGAAAAGGATAGGGTGGCACACATTTTAAATCCTTTGTGACAATCTCCATACAAGAAGAAATTTGAAGAATCTCATATCATGCATCCATCTCTCATTTTTATAGAATCCGTCAATCGAGAGCCAAGAGTAACCCATATTTTGACAAACCATCAACATTTATGTTCCTCTCTTTATAAATATGTTGGGAAGACACAACAATAAAAGTTGATTTTATAGCAAGAATCTCTTCCGGAATTGGTTGTAAGAGAAACTTTTCCATTTGACTCACACCATTTACCCAGTTTATGACCAGTGGAGAGTCTCCAAACACTTGTAACTGAGTAACCCCTTTTTAGCTACTAAGATTGAGGATAGTTTTAGGGCTATTGACTTCACAAAATTGTTGTAACCTTAACCCAAACCTACACAAAATTTTGTAACCTTAACCCAAACCTACCTTAAATTATGTTAGGAATTATTTATAGCGACAACCGTAGCTCTAATACCATGTGAAAATATTAGACAAGTTAGGAATTCAACCCAAACCCTCCCTTGATTGATGTTTTTCTTTATCATTAAACTACATACTTACTTGATGATGGGCAATACCATGTTTAGATGTAAATTGACACTTTGACATCTTAGTGTTAGCTTTTGTAGATTACTTGTCAACAAGTTGACATGTTTTGCAAAACCACCATTTTCCTCTATCTATCCAGTACTTTGAAACCACCACTGCAAATACCATAAATACCATAAATGTGATGTTATCTTCTCTGGTTTTCAATTAAAAATATTTTGTGACATTGATCAATCATAAGTCTTACATTCATTGATACATTACATTGGTGTACTTTTATTACATGGGCCACATCTTCCTCGCATTTATTATTGAGGTTGGTGTGTTTTTATTACATGGGCGACATCTTCTACGTGGTGGCAATGTCGGTTGAGTGTATCAGTCCGTGCATACTGTATCTAGACAGTTTCTTGTGTTAGTGGCCTCCACATCACTTATTCAACGTCACTCCTTTAGACAAAAAAAAGCCAACGCAGAGGGAGACACGAATCAGAGAAGTTGAATTTGGCTTGGGTTTTTTTTACATAATAAACTGAAGCATCCTAGCTCGACCGTTTTGTAAGAGCTGAGCCATATCTTCCCTCTGGTTTTGGGCACCCGGATTTAGGACCACCAAACTCCCCCATTTTAGGCTCCTACTTTTATAATAAATTTGTTTAAAACTATTTTTATTTTTTTAAGCTATACTTTATAATTGAATCTATATTACTTTGGAAATTTATATATTTATAAAATTATTAAAATAAATCATAAATTTGTTTAAAACCAATTTACATAAAAATAGTTTTTTTTTTATATTATATACTATATTATATAATTCAATTTAGATTATTTTGAAAATTCATGTATATATAAAATTATAAAAATAAATTCTGATTTGAAAATTATATTATAATAATAATAATTTATTAGATAAATAGATATTGAAACAATTTATATAAAAATGCTAATCCAATCCAATGTAAGATGTTCCATCCATTACCATAAATTATTCAAAAGAAGCAAATCCAATCCAATGTAAAATGCTCTATCCATTGTAATATTGGTTTTTATTGTAAAATAAAAAGTTTTTGGTTTTGGTTTTAATGTGTAAATATTTTGATCATATCAAAGAATGTTAAATATTTTTAAAATATGCATGAGAGTGTTCCAACATGGTCATATCTAATAATGCATGCAAAGATGTGAATGTGTTTCAATTAAAGTGCATCCTAACTTTTTAGGTTATTAGCAAAGCCTTGCACTCAAAAACAAAAACAATGAGTGTGCACAACTTTTAATAAACACTCTTATGTGTTTATTGTTGAACTGTACCAGGAGGAGAAAACTGAGAACTAAAGATATCCAACAACTAGGTGAAGATAAACAAGATTTTAAAAATTATTGAACTCAATTACAAATTAAGTGATAATAAATCAGTTATTTCTAAAAGCTGCATATATTATAAAAAAAATCAACAATATTACAAACTTGTTTATATTATTACATAAACAACATTAAACTTATTATATATTAAATTTTATAAACTTATTATATATAAATTTTATATAAGAAAACAAAAAATATTATAACCTTGTTGATATTATTACATAAATAACATTGCATTTAATATATATTAAATTTTATAAATTTATTATATATTAAATTTTATAAACTCAATATATACTAAATTTTATAATACTATTATCTTGATAAATATAATTGTAAATATATATAAAAGATTAACATATATATAAGATTAACATTGAAGAAAATTAACATATATATATATGATTAACATTGAATAAAATTTGGCTTCAATGCTAGCTGAAAAACTATTTCAAGAGGTGTCGCTGGTTATTGACTTCAAAGATGATTTTGAATTTATTTGTGAGGAGGTTAATTCCATTAACTCCCTCTTGAACGACGCGAGAGGAAAGATCAGTTCCAATTCAGTTGCGAACTGGGTGGACAAAGTTCAGGATTTTCTCTATGATGCTGTATACTTAGTAGAGGAATGTGAGGATCGTAAGTTTAATTTTCCCAACGTTATCTTCCGGTATCTGATGGGCCGTAGGATTAGGATACTAAAGCAAAGGATCAGGAGGATACACAATAGTGCTAAATATCTCAAATATGTGACGTCCATTCTAGATGCAGATGTTCGTCTTCACGCATTCAATGCATATGGTTTAGCAGAACAAGAGAGCAGGAGAAAATCGAGAGCTACACTCGACATGTGTAAATCTCACACCGTCGGCATGGCTAATGACATGGATACCATTATTAAATGGATAAAGGAAGACGGACATGGGGTCATTGCTGTTGTGGGTATGGGAGGGCTTGGCAAAAGTCATCTGGTCCAAAATGTGTTCAATAACCCAGAGGCCCGAGAGGGTTTCGACCATCTAGTCTGGCTAACAGTTTCGCCAAATTTCTTGGTTAAAGAGCTGCTTTTGGTGACGGGAAGGCAGTATCTCAAGCTTGGGGAGGAAGACGATGGGGGTCATAAGATGTCAAAGCTAAGCGACGGGGAGCTTGCCGATAGAATTAATAAACATTTACATGACAAAAGTTGTTTGTTTGTTCTAGATTACGTGTGGGACAAAGAAGCTTGGGAAAAGATTGGGTTGCAGTTGCCATCAGACAAACGAAATAAGATTGTGGTGACCACTCGGGACAAAAATGTTGCAGATCATATAGGGTTTCGTCCTATGGTGATTCGTCACACTTACAAAATGAGGTGTTTGTTTGACAAGAACAGCTAGGAATTGTTCTGTTTTCATTCTCATTTTCACAGTACTCTGCCTGTTAATTTTCCAGCTAAGTTTCCAGGAGTTTGACCAACATCGCCTACCGTATTGTTAGAAAATGTTCCGGACTACCATTGGCCGTGAAAACAATAGCAACTTCGATGGCAAGGTTAAGTAGGGTTCCTAATCAGTGGGAATCCACCTTGGATCATCTCAATGCCTTGGATCGTCCAAATGAAGGAGAAGGAGACGCAACCCGTGTTATGTACTCACTCCGGTTAAGTTACCAAGCTTTGCCAGCTCGACTCAAGCCTTGTTTCCTTTACTGTTCTGCCTTTCCTCCACATTCTCAAATAAAATCCGAATACCTAGTGCATGTGTGGATTGCTGAAGGATTTCTTTCTACTTCTACTCGAGATGCAGGAGATGCAATAGAGGTAGGACGCTCTTATCTCAATAAACTTATTAATCTATGCATGATCGAGATTTCAAGGGTTGTTTGGGATGGGCGAGTAAAATATTGTAGACTGCATCATTTTTTGCATGATTTAGCTTTTCTTGAATCTAGCAAGGAATCTAAATGTTTGTTAGAGCCTGGAAAAGAATTGAAAGCAGTACCCATGGATAAGTGCAAGGGCGTACGTAGAATTTCTTTGATTAAGAACGAAATAGCCGAAATCACAGAGGCCATTCCTTGTCCAGGGCTCCGCACTCTATTGCTATGGAACAACACCCAGCTGAAATCCATTCCTGAGAGTTTTTCTGATAACTTGAGATATCTGGTTGTGTTAGATTTAAGTCAGACTTGCATCGAGTCATTGCCCAAATCCATTGAAAATGTAAAGCATCTGAAGTTACTAAATTTATCGGAAACAAAAATCCAGATGCTGCCGGAGTCATTGAGTGGTCTAAAGCACCTCCAGTTTCTCGATGTTAGCGGGTGCGAAAGTCTGAGCAGGCTGCATGTGGGGATAGGTAGGCACAAATATATGCTACAGTTGAATGTGAAGGGCTGCAAAAGTCTGAAGACGTTGCCTGCGGGAGTATCCAAGCTCATTTATTTACGGACGTTGAAAGGCGCTTCAGTAGTCAAAAGCGATCAATTAACAGCAGCCACTGTGTCTTTGCAATGGACGGATCTCAAAAGATTGACCCGTTTGCAAAGCCTATCAGTTACAATAGACACTCAATCATCATCATCATCATCAGAATCACAAGGTGAAGGCCGTATTGATCTCGAGGGGACTTTTGGGGGCTTGACAAATATGCGGACCCTCTGTTTCCGAAATAGTAATTCAGCCTGCGGCCTCCTCCATCTTCTCGAAGACACACAACGTATGGAACGCCTTGAGATCGTTCGTCTCTGCAACTGCGCGGTGCCAACATGGATGTTTCGGCTTCAGAACCTCATGGTGCTTGTGATAGAAGGCGACAACTCTAGTGAGAGTATAAGGATCTACAAAAGATTTCTAATTTGAAAAAGCTACACTTGTCACATAACAAAAAATGCAGAGAGTTTCCAGAGTTTGAAGAATCTGAACCATTTCCCAAGACTTTAAATATTTGGAAAAATTACCAAATATTAAGAAAGGAGTAATGCCAATGTTGAAGCACTTGCTAATCAAGAACTGCAACCGGATGGAAAAAATGGCCCAAGAATTATATGGACGTACTTCATTGTTGAAGTACTTCCGAATGAAGAAGTGCAACCGGCTGAAACAAATGCCACAATCACTGAAGAGGCTGACTAATCACAAAGAAATAGACGCGGAGTGCAGCCCAACATGGGAAGACGGCCTCTAGGATGAGTATTTTCTGAGACAGCAATTCTCTGGACATAATTTTTGTTTGTTGGATGGGTTTCTAATCATTAGAATAGAAGTGTGCACTTTTTTGTTTTGTTTTACAAAACAATGTGGTGCTAGAGGGGAATCAATAACTACTAAGCATGGCAATGTTGCGATATATATTATAGGATTTGGTTCATTTCATGTTTTCATATATACATCTTAGCATGCATATAATTGGGACATATAGGGTTTTGGATTTGAATCATTTCTTATGTATCTATCTCTCAGAATGCAGACTATGTATTTATTGTTGTACGACTGGTTGTGATATATTAGGATTTAAAGCATTTCATATAAATAAAATAATATTTTGCATCTGGCTGTGAATAATGGCTGAGTGCATAATGCCTGCAGTGTTGAAGAAATCAAAGTTGTTTGTCTTAATTGCTTTGCAGTGATACGGCTCGTCACAGATTTGATTGTTAAAGGGTTAGTAGCGACTATATGTGATGGAATCATGTAACAATACATCTTTTTATTAGTCACTATTAAATGGAGAAGATATATACTTACAATAAGGAGTAAGCTAACTACACTACCTTTTGGGATTCCGATCGACGGAGAACGTCTAATCTCTGGCCACTCGAAAAACCCAAAAGGTAGCCTACCACCATTCCCGTTCCCGTTCTTGGTCCCGTTTGCCCCGTTCGCTTGATTCCTATGTGGCCTTCATGGTAGTTTGGTGAGCCATTAATGCATGGCCACCCTACCTTCGAATTCGAACTCGGAGTAAGCTCCCTAACTTTTATCCTGCGCACTTGCTCACCACTCTACTCACCACTCTGCCGACGGACTACAACCATTGTTGATGACTCTGCTCACATCGGCAACCATTGCCGACTGTTTGCAACCATTGTCGACGGACTGTGACATCTGATGATCAAAGGTTAGTAGCACTCCCTATGTCACCATACCTTACTCCCATCTCTTTTAACCCTCGGGCGTATTCCAGATTGCACAGGAATTAATTAGCGTAGTTTTGTTCATCAATTAAAAACAGATAGCTGCAGAAAGCCAATGGATACTATCACACACGTTCACACTCACCCGAAACAATCACTTAGACCGGGGAACTGTTCGTGAATGACTAGTCAGACTCTAATGCATTCAGTGAAAGTGTGTGACTGGACAAGTTGAGAATTCCCAAACAGTAGCTCACCTAYATTCATGTCTGTGGTATTAACACTACCAAAAGTTGAAGCCAATGCGCGCTAGATGCTCTTGCTTTCAATATAAAAAATTGTCGACTAGGATATATACCTRTGATTGTGCCCCTAAATAATTTATAAACACGTTATCTTTAATTGATGCATCTGTATTTCATRGCTATAGCATACAATGTTATTTCACATACTGATTTTCTCAAACTAGGCCAAAATCATACCCAAGATCAACCAGAAATCAAATTCTACATTCTACAGAAAGGAGAGAATATGCATCTTCCCCCATTTTTTATGCTTGAGCTCATCCTATGTCAACTATTGATATCTCTGCTGGCGATCTGATATGATTATGAATTCATGGTAAATTCGATAGGAGTAAATCCGTTACCCATATGTGGCTTAAGACTATCTACAGTGTTCAGAAGCTTAATAGTGGGTATTATTAAGCTTAATTTTCTGTCCATCCTTGAAATGTTGTGACCAGTTTGCATCCCTAAGATCAATTTCTGGCGCAACAATCTTGAAGATGAACTTGGTGGAAGAATAATCACCAATAAAGAATCATTAAATAGTCAAAGGCTCTTGCTAACCTGGATTGGAGTTTTGTGAGTATAGATAAGCCCATTGGAATCACCCACTTTTAATTATGG
>JASDQU011377441.1:10312-34457 GCA_032191745.1 Picea mariana | reverse complement strand
CTCAAGACCTATCTTCTTTTGTAGTTGTGCATCTTCTTCAGTGGTAAGGTTACTGCCAGGTATGTTTCTATTTTGCTTCTGTTGAAAGTTCAGATCTGAGTTTCAAGTAACCTACCTTGTTTGCTATTTAAAAGAGGTCTTGTATCATTGTTGACTAGTACTGTTACACTTGGAAAGTTTTTGCAATATGGTTTGTTTCAGAATTGAAATATAGATCTGCTGTTATACTTGGAAGAATCTTGGCATTTCTGTTTGCCTTAAGATTCATTTAGTAGATCTACTGTTTGATAACTGCTGTCATATATTTAGAGGGTTTTAAAATCACAGTTTGGTAATTGAGTTTACTAGTATTAAATGAGCTTTGTCCTTTCAGCCTTTGTTTTCTTATACTGTCACTGTTTTATATTAACCTATATGCTGTCTATGCTTCAGATCTAAAGTATCTTTGCTTTGAAATTTAAAAGTGACTGCTGTTTTCATCTTACCCTAAAATTCTAACAATACCTACACACGAGGGTACTATCTAGTCAAAGGTTGGCCACATGTTGGATGAAGAATGGTTCTTTGACAACTTTCTTAACATTATTTCTGTTTTTGATTTATATGCTTATTCTGTCACCCATAAATAATGTTCATTTATATGATCATTGTACATTGAGGATATTGCTGATTATGTGGTTGAAATTAGTTGCAAAATTAAGATTGTTAGGTCGAATTGTATGCATGGACAAGTGCTCTAAAACTGCATTTGGGTATTGTTTATTAACATTTAATATTATATCACTTGATGAATAAAAGGCTAAATCATGAGTGGAAATACCTCGAGAAATATGGAGCTAGAGCATTGACTGAGAAAATGGGCCATGATACCTTGTAGATGTAGGTTAGCAAACAAGACTAGATAGGTGCTCTTGAACTAGATGATTCTAGCTTGAACCTATGTTGTGGTACATGAGAGTGATCTTAGAAGGAGAGCTGGTAAAAGGAGTGGTCTCACCTTGCTAGTCTCTTCAATCAAGCTGAAGCCAGGTCCTACTTGAATGAAGGGATTTATCATCTTAAAAATACTCTACTCCTTGTAGTGTCTCTTCATTGTTCAATGACCAAAAGGGTGGCCCCATACTGTCAACTCATGTCATTCTTTTGGCTTTTGCATAACCATCACTAGTTGAGCTATGTTGAGTTAGAGTTACACAAACATATAACTTCCATTATCTTTGAAAGAATTGTTGATATCACCAATCTTAGATCCTAATTGAATTGAAGACGAGGGGTTTTGGTATTATGTGGAGTGACATGATGCAAATGTCAAATTGAGCATCTCAACCCTAGAACAAACTTATGAGATATTAGCTATTAATAGTTAGAAGAGCTTTCGTCATCGAATTGGCTTTGCATTGGTTGTTTAACTTGTTTATGACAATTGGTTAGATGTTAAAAGTCCCAACTTATCCATTATGATATTTTATATGAATACCCTATTTTCACATATTCCTCTTGCTATTATATTTAGGTAATTATTCTTTTTAGATGTGTTCCATGCCTCCAAGACTGAACTAAAGTAGGCCTTGAATTCTTAGAGGCCATGGTTTTAGCCGTTTAGGAAACCATTGACATTTAGAGATAATAGCCATTGGATACTTGTCAAAGTGGCATAAAGAGGTTAGTTCTAACTCTACTTGGAATTGTGCATGTAGAAGAAGAAGAGTTGTGATGAAGGTTGCGTTTTCTAATTGAATAACATACTTGATACTTATGTTTTTACCTCATGCTCAGCAATCATAACTTAAGATAGAGTTGTTTAACAACAATGAAGTAGAGAACCTATGTAACATGGCAATGATTTGGTAGTTGGCACCACTTGCAGTAGAGGACTTGATCATACAAAACCTTGGAGAGCAAAATTTTTGAACAAATTCTAAGGATTCTTAAAGCTTCATGGTGATAAACTAAAATAATAGTTGGAATCATTGAGATAAGATAATTTTATTAATGTCCAACAAATGATCACAAACGTAGGTCAATAGGGCTAAAAGAATACCTAGTATAGTTACAAAGTGGGAAAGATCCACATAAGTAGACCTCTTTCAAGGAAGCTTGAGAACTTGAGCGGTTTATTGGTGTTAGAGATTGCATATCCAAGGAATGTTTTGAGCCTAGGGTGTTCTAGGTCCTGTAACCCAAACTAGAGTAGTCAAGGAAGGAATTACGAAAATCTAGAGGCTATCACTAAATCTAAGTCTCGGGCCAAGAATTAGAAATACAAAAAATCTGTGCCCATGAAGTTGAAAAAAAGGAAATTCCAAGTGTAAATTTTGAATCTTTGGATTCACTGCATTGAAATACTAACAACATTGAATCTTAGAGGGAGTAAAAATCACTTAAGTATAAATTCTAGAATTAAAAAAATGAGGTTGGAGTCTTTATTCCAAGAGCCTTAGAGTAGTGACATGTGGCAAGCAAACAAGTATTTTGAGAACCCTAGCTAGGGGTCAAAATAGAAGGCTTCAGAGTCATCCCAAGTAGACATGTGGATAGGGATTTGCCTCGTGGATGAAGGATCACAAAAAATTAAAAAAGTTAAGGACAAGTAGGTTTGTTAATATTACATTGGGGAAGGACCAAGTTGAGTAGTTTAAGAATCTTAAAATGTTATTGCTTAACAAGTCATTAATAACCATGAGTGCTTTGCAAGATAGATAACAAGGAACTAACACAACTTCCAAAGAGCGAGAAGTGATTATACATATTTGAACAAATAAAGAGTGTAAAGTAAGATATTGATTGAGCCATATAGGAGGGCACAAATAAGTAGAATCAAGTACTTGTTGCATTCCAAAGGTACTTACATGCATTCTCTGTTAGAAGAAGACTTGGGCGATCAAGTTAATGATTAAAGATCATTTCTTCCATGTTCAACTTGCATTGACATTCCAATGGAAAGGATTTATGTTACACCAAAGTTTGGGACAATGAAGACTAAGTGACAACCTTGATGGAGATGCAAATGTTCATGGATTCTGGCACCATTATAGAACCTCTAAAAGTCTGCTACTGATGTTCTAGACCTTTTTGAACAATTGAAGAACAATAGGGAAGATGATGATCAAGTCATATAAGAGGGAATGGGCTGGTAGAATCAAATACTTGTTGCAATCCAAAGTTAGTTACAAACAATTGATGTTAGCAGAGAAGACTAAGGTGATCAATGTAATGATTGAAGGACCATACCCTCCATTTTTAGCTTGCATTGACATTCCAATTAAATGGAGCTATGTTACACCAAGGTTCAAGATAGGGAGGACTAAGCAACCCCCCTTAGGCCTAATTTCCAAAGGTATGGTTGAACAAGGACAAAAAATATTAAAAATTAACAACTCAAAAGTTAATTTTCTTTCAAGTTTAGAAAATACCATATCAAGGTCTAAAAGGGGAATAATTTTTAAAGATTAAAAAAAAAAAAATAACATTTTAAGAAAAGGAAGGCTTCCATATCTTGTCTCAGTATTTCATAAAATGAGTTGTGCTTTGACCAAGATAAATTTAGAGAACAAATAACTTAGTATTATTTTGACCTTTGGAGGTCCTAGTAGTACAATTGATGAAGAGAGTTGCCTTCAAATATAATCATCAGTAAGATGAATCTACTGCAATAGGGTTATCCACTTCGAATAAATTTTGGAGAATAATTGAAGTATATTTAGTGACTAAGAACATTCTTGTTGAGAAAAACCATAGACAAAATGGCCTTATAAAGGAATTTTGTACCCTAGGGGTATACATGCTTGCGCCTTCTTTAGAGTGATAATCCATGAAATTGAGAACATTGGGGTACCTTGTCATCCACCCTTCTATAAAAACAACATTTGTTTCTCTTGTCTTGAAAGGATAGATCCTCAAATGACATTAGTAAATAGAGACCCATCTCCTTTTGTAATGTAAGCTACAAAATTGTAGCCAATCTATTAGCTAAAAGAATTAACCCATTCATGATGGAATGGATTTATGTAAACCAAACGAGTTTTGTACCAGGAAGAAAGATTTTGGATAGTGTTATGATCATTGGAGAAGCCTTTCATGTGGTGCAAAACAAAAAACAATTGTGTCTCATCTTGAAGCTATATATGGAGGTCTATGATCTTGAGTAGGATTTTCTAATATCCATCTTGTGAGCTAAAGGAATTTAGTGGCAAAATCCTTTGTGGGTAGCTAGTGTGTTCAAAGCAATAAATGTGGCTATCCTTGTTAACATAATTTTTTTAGTCTTTTCCACTTCCACAGGGGTGAGACGAGTTTGCCTTCTTTCTCCGTGCTTATATATTCTAATGAAGATAGTTTGTCTTGTATTCTTACCTAGTTGGTAGTGGCAAGGATAATAAGAGGATTAGTGGTGGCAAATAGCTTGCTCGTGACCCATCAACATTTTGCTGGTGATACAATTGTGAGGCATTAAGTGCCAAAATCAACCTCCAAAAATCTAAATTATTAATAGCCCATGTTCAATCTCTATTAACTTAATATTTTGGGGGAAACTCTTACCACAAGACAATTTTGAGGCCTTAAGTTGCAAAGTGAATTTCCAAAAATCTAAATTATTGATAGCCCATGTTCAATTTGTTTTAGCTTAATATTTTGGATGAAACTCTTCCCCTAGAAGACAATATCATTAGATGGTTGGAAATCCTATGTGGATTAGGGAAATCAAATTGCATGACTAGATTCCCTTTTTGGAATTTTTCTTTGAAAATCCCAAAAACATGGCCAATTAATCATCTTAAATTGGCATGAAAAGATGTAATGCTTAGATCAAAATCAAAGTCACATGTTCAATTATGTATACTTCACCTTTCATGCCTTAATGTTGATAAGGAGGAGAATATCAAAATCTTCTTGGACTACCTTTGTTTGATTAGTATTAGAGATATAAGGCTTACAAGTCACTTTATGACTTTAGAATATGATAATGCTCATTTTTTGTGTAAAACAATCTGTCCCACATTCATAAGTGGAAATGATTTGCTTAATGAACAATGATATATAAGGAGGTAAACTCCTTTGTAATAAATGCACCAATTATTCATTGATAGTATCATATGGTGTTATTGTGAGTATCTTTCTTTGAGCTAGTTATGTGACTCAAGCCTATCTAGGGTTTACTCATTTGGTGATCTAGCTCATTTTGTTATATGGTATCAGAGCATGAAGCCGTATCAAGAGTCTTGGGCCTTTGAAAGACAAAGTTTCCACTCTTGCAACTTCAATAGTCCAAGAGCCACAAAGTGCCACAATTCGAGGGTGTTTAGCAATGAGTTCACTCATACCTTAGTTTTGTTTTATTTAGTCGTGATTTAATGCAAGATCCTTCTTGATTTTCTCAACAGAGGCAACAAGGGTTTTATTGCAGTTCTACGACCAATCTCTCAGGGTTGTAGTATCTACAACTCAGGTTTGTGTAACCTTTCTTTGCATCCGTTGGTAATTATTTTTTAGCAATGAAAAAGATTAGATCTGATCAGTAATTAACTTCTCTAACGACTCAGGTTTGTTGTTAGAGAAGTACTTGGGTTTCAATTTCCATATGTGGAAAGTGAAGATCCAGATGCAATTAATGAATAAAAACCTTTGGGGAATTGTCAAAGGAACCAAGGTAGCACCTGTAGATCCGAACAAATTGATAGAATGGGAGAGCAAAGATGATAAGGCTAAAACCATTATTGGCCTTGCCCTCTTAGATTCAAAGCTACATCATGTAGATCTAGACAAATCATCCAAGGAGATTTCGGAGAATCTCAACAAGTTATTTGGGGAACAAGTAGTAAATGCGAAATTTTCATTGAAATTATAGTTATTCAACCTTAAGATGCCAGCTAAAGCCACCATGTCAAGTCACGTCAACAATCTAAGATCTATTATGAGACAACTTGTAGAAGTCAAGGCAATAGTTGATGAGGAGGATGCCAAGGCTATTCTCTTGAACAATTTGCCGCCTAAATACAATAGTGCTATCTTTACCCTGAGTCAACTACCTTCACAAAGTATGGACGAAATGATTGCAACATTGCTAGCAGAAGAAAAGAAAACCACTGAAGGTGATAACCAATAAGATCTTGCATTCTATGCAGGAAACAACTGCAATAAATCAACAAAAGACAAAGAGGAAATAGAATGCCACTATTGGAAGAAGATGGATCATACAACTTCGAATTGTAGACAACGAGCCAATGGTGTTCTTAAGGGAAAGGTCAAAGGTAGACAACATATAACGTGTGTAGCCATGATTGAAGATCCACTGGATCCTGACAGTGGTGAAGAATCTACTAAAGAAAAGGGATTTTATGCATTTTAGGAAGCCCACACTTTGAAGACATGAAGGGATCAATTAACAACTCAAAATGGATTCTTTCCCAATTAGTTCAGAAGTTATGGATCTAGAGAAAGATCCCTCATTAGTTGGAGAGACATGCATGTGGATTGCAGTCTACTAGTGGGGTTACACAACATGCATGTGGATTGTTGTCCAGTGATTGACTTCGGGAGATTCGTGATTTAGGAGTTTGGGGAGGTGGAATCTAGGAACTCGGGAATTCAACTCAGCAACTACATCGTTAGGACGGTTATGAGGCAGTTTGATGGAGCTCAAACTGGTCCAGGAACTATGTTAAAAGAAGAAGCTTCTAAAGGATGTTTTTGATGTTTAGTATTCAGTTTATGTGTTTTACATTCAATATATGTATTTGATTTAAGTTTGTTTTAGCACTGTGCACTTAATGGAGGGGGGTATTAGAGATATAAGGCTTACTATGTAGTAAAGTCACTTTGAGACTTTAGAATATGTTAATATTCATTTTTTGTGTAAAGCAACCTATCCCACATTCATAAGTGGAAATGATTTGCTTAATAAACAATGATATATAAAGAGGTAAAATCCTTTGTAATAAGTGCAAAGAGGTAAAATCCTTTGTAATAAGTGCACCAGTTATTCATTGATAATGTCATATGGTGTTATTGTGAGTATCTTTCTTTGAGCTTACTTATGTGACTCAACCCTATCTAGGGTTTTCTCCTAAGTTGCACGGAATGGGGAAACATCTGGAAGTTTCGAAATGGGGACGACAGGAAACGCGACCCTCCAAAAATGGAAACGCGACCCTCCAAAAAAAACACATTATCTTGCAAGGAAAAAATAATGACATGCATAAATGACATTTTAGAAGGAAAACCATGTCTATATTAACTCCCATAGATGATCGATATCATTGATTACATGATGCAAGCCACACATCCCTAGCACACCCCATATGAGAATCTTTCCATGGCATGTTCACTGTCAACTATTCTTGAAATTTTATTTTACATTCGGGATTGAACTATTTGGTATAATACTGTTGTTTCCTTTTCACTTGCTACTTCCATTTCCCCTCCCTATAAATGTTCTAAATGTGTCTTTTGAACTCTTTTCTGCGCCTTGGGCAATCCTTTTCGGTTTTGTGCTAATCTCCTTAAATTTTTACTTTGGGATATGCAGAAATGTGCTTTCAATGAATAATAAACACTAGAACTACATATCAGAAAATTCCTAACCTACTCTCAAAACAACAGGTTGTTTAGACTAACAAAATTTTCTTTGTGTATTCAATAGATCAAAGGCAACTTATTACAAAAAATCAGAACAAAAAAATATCTATCTCTAAATTTACATAAAAGAGAGACTTGGAATTTCCAATAGCTACAAAAGATTACGACAGCGAGAACAAATTTGCAACAGGCTTACTGATTTTCTATTAGACTTGAGAAAAGGGCAACTCGAAAGCAAACTTGCTCAAAATTGAAAGTGATTCACTCACTCACTTTGCCTTATTTTATTGACGTCGAAACGCCAGTCGTACAAGCTGAAACACCGCCGAAACGTCAACGAGTGTACTGTACAACGTTTCCACGATGTTTCGTACTGGTTTCGACATTTCGGACCGTTTTCGGCACTGGTATGCCGGTTACCCAGGCGTTTCCTGCATCATAGGTTTCCTCATTTAGTGATCTAGCTCATTTTGTAATAATTAGATGTATGAAACAAATTTTTTTGTGGCATTGCAAAGTGTTACGACACCATCCAAGACTAAATACGCAAATTGTATGTTTCAACAATTTGAAGATTCGTGATTGTTAAATTTCATGAACCTAACACCTGACTGTTAACTCAAACAAACACTTTATTAATTAACATCATAGCTAAATTACTCAATGAAAATCAGCGGAATCATAAAACACAAAAACCAATCACATTGCACAAGATATTCGAGTAAATACCCCTGGAAAAACCCTTGCTGGAAAACTAGTTTTGAGTTTGATTTTATTGCTAAAAATCTTGGGCTCTCGTCTTGGGATAATGGCCCATCATAGGAATACAATGCCGCAACAGATAACCTAGCCCACTTGGCAACTATCTCTCTTGCTGCCCTTCACACTTCCTCAGCCCTCCCCGATCAGACACAAGTACATGAGCAAGACTCCCTCTTGCTCCTATGCACTTATTGTGTGCCTCTCACTCTCCTTAGATATGCTTTTATATTCCCCTAATGACTGAAACCCTAACCCTAGATCTCAATGGCCAAGATTAGATCTTGCCTCTCACGATCTAATGGTCACGACTTAATCTCTCGTTGAGATGACTTAAATCACTTGAGTCGCTCAAATTTATAATAAATTCACTTTAGTCATTATATAAAATCCACTCTAGAGAGTGTCGCTCAAACACCTCCACATGCCAGGCATCGCTAATGCGGAAGTACCTGTCCGAGCTACTCCAAAAGCTAACACTCCCTCTTAGTGAGGAAGGTACTTCTGGAAGAACCTCCTTCTGGATCAACCTCTGACCCAATCAAATCTGCTTCAATCTCTGACCTCATCAAATCTGCTGTTGCAGCTGCTCCCTTTGAACTAGAAGACCTTGCTGCTACCTCCGCTGCACTTTGATCTGATCTGTGATCCAAGATCCCCTTGGACCCACACACATGCTGTCCCAGCAACCAATACAACATACCCTTCCTGATGCCAAGCCTTACTACTGCATCCTGGGTATCTGCTCCCTTTGAACATATGAGTAGCTGTCCATCCTCGAACATAACAACATACCCCATGTCCTCCAAGGCCGATACTAAGAGCAATATCATCTCTGGGACATACATCACTCCTGCCACCTCTAGAGAAACTCCCGACTCTAGTTGGAATCTGACACATCCAACCCCCTTCACTACATGCATGGCATGCATCCCACAATCCGCATGACAGTCTGAGTCTTTCTTCGAAACACTAAGGAACATCGACCTCATTCTTATTGTATGGCGAGATGATCCAATGCTACCATCTCGACAACCTTCTCAAATTTGGCCTCCCGAACCTGCTACCCAGTCCTGCTGCTCGTTGTTGAGGTTGCTCGGGTCCTTTTCTGGGCTGCCTGGACCTTTTTTGGGTGCTGCCAAGTTATGTTGCCACGTTTCCCAGGGTACCTGCTCGCTGCTTGGAAATTTCTGGGCAGTTTGTTCGCTGACCAGGTGCTGTCCGGGGCCTAGCCACACTCTTTGTGGCTGCCCAAGCTGTCTTGGCCCTCTCTGTGGCTCTCTACGGGTCTGTCTTGGGCTAGTTGACGATTGCTTGTCTCACTGGCCACTCGTCGGCTACTCTTGCTCGGCTCGACCAACCTCCAATGCCCAACTCCCATCCCTCGCATTCTCTTCTACAATCGATGGCTACAATCGTCACTCTACTCGGCCCAACACTCCACCAACAACTTGGATTTCAGCTACAGTCCAAGTCCACATCCTGTTCGAGTCATCCAACCCACGAGTTAGCTCCACTCTGTCACTCAGCATCCCCACAGTCTGTTGTTGCATATTTATCCTTTCGTGCGTTTGTTTGCTCCTCGTCGGTTTGAATGCTTTGCAAACGATAACTTTCCCAGCTGCCACGGTGCCACCACCATCGTTGATCACATGAATCTGTAACCGATGACTCCTCCGTCGTTTTTTGGTTCTGCTGGTGGCCTTTCTGCAACTGTGGTGGCTACTTAATTTGCTAGTTGCCAAATCTTTGCTCCCTGTGCCTTCGCTATAGCCGTTGGTCGTGCCCAATCTCTTCACGTGGACCTCTTGTGCAACCGATGACTCGTTGCTGGCTTCTCCTTTTTGCTCGACGACTACCCTCGATTTTTTTTTTGCCTGTCGTTGGCTTCTCCGCTGGCTTCTTTGCAACCCAATTTCTCTTTGGATATCCCACACAACAACGACTACTGCGACGACTTTGTTGTGGCAGCTGCTGCAGCGACCTGTCTCCACCACTGCTCGCGACTTCCACCTGCTCTTGACCGGTTGTACCTTCCACGACCTCGCTCCACGTCCGCCCTTATGGGCTCTACGATCCAGCCTGAGTTGCAACTTGTGACTTCTTTCCTCAACAGCCTTCAACTAGCGATGTCCTTTGCTCCCTGACTTCTTCGACAGCCTACATGCGACCAAGCTCAACTTCCAACAGTCGAGCCCACGATCCACACTCAACGGATCTGCTACAGATCGACGGCTGTACAACTTACGACCTGTACAAATTTTTTTCTTACCCCGCAACTTCTGCACCTGGAAATAAAAAAAATTTCTCGCAGACAAATTGTCGCTGCCATATCTTTCTCGTGCACTTGGTTTCACCTTCAAAGTCTCGACTCTGATACCATGTTAAATTTCATGAACCTAGCACCCAACTGTTAACTCAAATAAAAACCATTTATTAATTAACAACACAACTAAATTACTCAACGAAAATCACCGGAAGCATAAAACACAAAAACCAATCACATTGCACAAGATATTCGGGTAAATACCCCTAGAAAAACCCTTGCGGGAAAACCAGTTCTGAGTTTGATTTTATTGCTAAAAATCATGGGCTCCCATCTTGAGATAATGGCCCATCAGAGGAATACAATGCTGCAGTAGATAGCCTAGCCCACTTGGATGCTATCTCTCTTACTGCCCTTCACACTTCCTCAGCCCTGCCCGCTCAGACACAAGTACATGAGCAAGACTCCCTCTTGCTCCTATTCACTCATTGTGTGCCTCTCACTCTCCTTAGGTTTGCTTTTATAATCTCCCAATGACTAAAACCCTAACCCTAGATCTCAATGGCCAAGATTAGATCTTGCCTCTCACGATCTAACGATCACGACTTAATCTCTCGTTGAGAGGACTTAAATCCCTTAAGTCACTCAACTTTATAATAAAGTCACTTTAGTCATTACATAAAAGCCACTCTAGAGAGTGTCGCTCGGACACCTCCACTTGCCAGGCATCGCTAATGCGGAAGTGCTTGTCCAAGCTACTCCAAAAGCTAACAATGATGTATTGTTAAAGTTCTCCAAGAGTTCACATCTTCATGTTGTGAACATCCTAAAGCTTGCAACTTGTCACTGAGATTTCTGAAGGTGTTGCAACCCACATTGTAGATGTACGTCATTTATTGCAATTCACTAGACTCACAACATGCTCTTATATGCACAGACCATACCTCGATATTGCATTGAGATCTCTTTCATGTTGTTGCAAAATCACTAGTATCCCATTTATCTTGTTATCTCACTCAAGTTTTCATTGAAGAGCACTCTTCTTATCAAAGCTTCCTTTGCTCTCTATTACCCTCACTTCTTGTGATAAAGTCCTAAAGCACAAGTAAGACCTTGGAGGAACTAAGAGTGTTTACCCACTGTCACCATAGTAGCACCCTCTCTCACTTTAGGCCAACTCTCCTCTAACACAAGGGGGGTATTCCTAGAATAGCATTGTCAAAGCTATGTAATGGAGGCTCAAGGTGGAATGAAGAGTTAACTTTAGCAAAACAAAAATTGTAGAATAGATTTAATGAATACAATGATGGGTGGATCAAGTCTAGTGCCAATCCATTCTTGGGGATATGGAGTCAAAGGGTAAACTTTTAGGGTTGTTTGCTTATGGGATAAGGGGAGAATGGAGTTGTAATAAATGAGCTACATCAATCCTATCTTGTTGTCCACTAGTATAGAAAAATGCTTTAAGGAACCCTAATAAAGGAAAACCCCCAAACATGCATGAGAGTGTGGTTGCTAATGGATAATATAGTTTGTAGGCAATTCTAATTATGAAAGGAGGATACCCATAGACATGCCAAGCACATAGGTGCTATGCCAAGCACTCTAGAACATGATGATGTTAACCAAACCAAGATACTAATACAATGTCAAGGAAGCCCCAAAATTCCAAGGCGTTCTTCCCATGGAATCACGTATCAAAAGGGGCTCCATAACCAAGATTACTAGCATGAAGAGAAAACAACCATCAAGGCAACTAGAGTATAAACATCATCAAGATATCAATGACTATATCACAGATAACCTCATCACCAATAACCTCATCAAGTGAAATGATAACCCCTAGGCCATCCAATTCTCCATCAATCTGCAAACGCTTGATATATGTGATGAAAATCACAAGTGTAACCTCATGCAAAATGAGGGGCAACCCTCTCATCGCCTTGCATCCTGTTGATATCACAAGATAATGAAGGGATCGAATGGAATCAAATTGGGGAACCAAAAACTTGCAAAAGTAAAGGAGAAAACAACAGTAATCAAGTGCACTAGAGTTTTCCAAAAGATGTGCTAGAGAGAGAAAGACAACCATAAAACAATAGAATGCCAGATTTATAGTGCTTGTAGGCTTAATCACTTGTATATAAAGAATGATGCTTGTCGACTAAAGAATGATCACACAATATGATTTTACAAATGAGGTTTTAGTTGTGTATTTATACACAACTCAAGTAGGGTGTCCTCCTAAGAGGGGTCATGGGCCCACATAAGTAGGATGCACTCCTCGAGATGTTATTGAGCCTACATATCAAAGTTGACTAGGTCATCCTTAACCATAACCTAATATTGCAATAAATGATGACCTTAGCCACAATAGAATGCATCAATGACGCAATATGAGATGTCTGTGGCGAGGTGTGAAGGTTACTCCATTTTCAACACCACCCCTTGAGTATAAATACACAACTCAATAGTCTTTTGTAAAATCGTCTTGTCTGATAATGTAATCATTCTATAGAAAATGGGCATCATTCTTTTTATACAAGTGATTAAGCCTACATGCATTATATCTTTGGCACTCTATTGTTTTATGGTTGTGTTTCTCTCTCTCTAGTGCATCTTTTGGACATCTCTAGTGCACCTATTTAGTGATGTTTTCTCATTTATTTTTGTATGTTTTGTTAGATTGTCCTTTTGCAAGAATATTTCTCTAGGGTTGTATTTTTTTGCCAAGGCTTGTGCTGCCTTGAGTATAGAAACATTACATTGCAGATTTCTTGGAAGAGTTGGTACTATTTCCTTCTTTGGTCTATAAAGGGGATTGCATGAACACTTTACGAAACTTTCTTTGTTGAACCTAATGACCTTGAAATGGCTATTTCGCTATTCAACAAGGCTATTTATGTTGGATAGATCTTATACGAAAGAACTTTATATGCAATGGTTATCATACTTCCAAAAGTAAAGGAGAAAGCAACACTAAACAAGTGATCACTGATCGCTCAACTTGTGGTCGAGCCGATTCACTAGCACGAACCTTAATTAATTTTGTGGAATTAAATTGTTTTATCTCCATTTTCCATTTCACTATGCACTAATTCTGATTGTGTAATACTTGTAGATTGCAATTAAATACAATAAACAATACTATAGAAATCAATCATAAACATAGTAACAACACATCGATTTACCTTGGAAACACATTTTGGGAAAACCAACGAGAAATGGCCTTTGTTTGGCTCTTTTAATGCTCAAGGATTATTATGAATAGGAGCTATTCACTCTCAAATAGATATTTTTGTGTACTCATACTCCTTGGCTATGTTTTGCAGATTACAGTTAGCTTTGAGATCATCTTTGTTTCTTGCGGTCATGCTCATACACTTTTGTCCTTCGGCTTCATGATGTCAATCTTTAGTCTATTTGCTTCTACACCATTAACGTCCCAAGATTGTAATTTCTAGCTTTCCAGAAAATCTCCCTTTCTTCTGTAAGTTCTTCGTCTTTATTGCCTTTCTCTCCACGATTCCTTTTCCACGTGGAGGGCCTTGAGTCCCCTTGAATTCATTGCCAATTGCATCTTCGCAGATGCCCCTAATGTTGGCAACTAAACCCCCAACATCACCACCTCCTTAATGTTTTTCTAGTGTAATGATTGTAATGATTCTTCCTTTTAGCGTTAGTTTTGCTAGTGATGATGCCATGTGGCATCTTCCTACTCGGTGGTTTTTACATGAGTTGCCAACCTATGTAGTCACATCACTTGCTAGGTAGGATAGGGTCTTCTTTGATGTGGAGTCTTCTTTCCCTTTCAGTTTGCGGGTGGAGGCCCTCTCTTTAGGAATGCAGAGGTATGGTTCTGGAGGATTAACAATCCTTTGCTTTGCATGCCTTGTTGCGCATGTGTTTCTCCTTGGTTACTTTGCAGAGGGTAGAGTGCAAGGTAGATTCTTCCCTTCCTTTGCATGGTCCTATCTTCGTGTGCCCAAGTCTCTACATAGCCTACATCACTCTTAACCTGTTCGAAGTGTAGAGGCCACTAGTACTCATTCAGATCTCCGCATGCCCACAACATTGTGTAGCCCTAAGCTTCGTGCTTTCGTCATGCCTTAGACCTTTTCTCCCCCATCCTTTGCTTTTGTCTCTTCTTTGGTTTACTATGCAAAGTGCTGGGCATAGAGCGATGTCTCCACTTTTCCTTCCCTACACCTCCACTTGTGCTAATCTCTACATGCCCCTTGCCTTAGTCAATTTCACCCCTATGTAGAGTATGATGTGCAAGGACATCTCTGTCTCCTTTACTTGCACTTGGCTCTGCATGCATAAAACTTTCTACAACATGAAAATAGGGATTCTGCAAGACTTTTAAGAAGGCCTTACCAAGGTTGCAACCATTAAAATTTCAACTTGGGCATGTAATGTGAAACATAAGAACCATTAAAAATAAGCCATTTCTATGTTAATGATCCACTTCGGATCAAAAAGATGCGCTACAGAGAGAAAAATACAACCATAGAACATTAAAACACGAAAGTTATGTTGATGTTTTGGTAGCAACAGGAGGTATTCCCTCCTGGACAACCTTTCTTAGAGAAGAAGATTCTAGAAGTCAAAGGAAGACCATTGAACAATTGAAGAACACCTCGGAAGAGAAGTTGGCCCACAGGAAAAGATAAAGGGGAAATAGAATTTCCCAGAAGAGAAGTCGACCCCAACTAAAGTGACTTGGAGACTATAAATAAGGTGACATCTTGCTCATTTCTTCACTCACTCAGTCAATTATCTCACTCAAGAAGGAGGCGCAAGTCCGAGGCAAGGAGAAGATGCAACTGCTACAACATCTGGGGTTCTTGGTTATTCTTGGTGGTTTCTCTTGTGCGCTATATCTGGGAGAGGTGCGCTAGCCTTGTGTGGTGCTGTAGTTGCAGTTGTCTGACCCTACTAGGGTTTGACAAGAAGAAAGAGATAAGTTATTGTATCATGGTTTCTTCATTATTAGTTTTTCTCTTGTGAAGAAGAGCTTGTTCATGGTTGGATTGTATTATCAGAAAGAATCTATCTAAGAAAGGTTGGTTGGGTTTTTCCTTGAGTTTGGGGTTTTCCTAGGATAAATCTTTGTGTCTCCTTGTGTTTGTTTTTATGCTGCTTATATTTTCAGTATATGGTTGCTAAATGTAAAAGAAGATCTAAATGTTCTGGTAAATCTATTGCTCTGAAAATTTAAGAAAATCTAACAAGATATAGTGTGTGTAGGCTTAATCACTTATATAAAAAGAATGATGTTCATAGGCTAAAGAATGATCACACAAGATGATTATACAAATGAGGTTTGAGTTGTGTATTTATACATAACTCAAGTAAGGTGTCCTTCCCAGAGAGTTCATGGGTCCACATATGTAGGATGGACTTCTCAAGMGGGTTAGTAAGCCTACATATTAAAGTGTTGGCCTTAACCATAATCTAGTATTATAATAAATGATAACCTTAGCCACAACAAAATGCATCAATGACACTATATGAGATGGTCATGGCCACATGTAAAGATTACATCATTTTCAACACTTCTGCCTRCTCAAAGCAATACAGTGTGTGGAAGAGTGTGAAGTGGGGGGGAATAAAGAAAGATGAAGGTAAATGCCTCCGCATCTGCATGCTAAAAGCAATGTAGAGATGCAGAGTGTGGAGAAAACGACTCGATACCCAAAAGCTTTTTGCTCCACATCAAACACTTAGTCAATTATATAATGTTTTTATAGAATGAAAGAACCTCTTCAAAATACGTAAGACTTTCACCAGTGATCTTGATTCTCAAGGGCAATTTTTAGCAAATAAAGGATACTTAGAAATCTCCTAAAAGGATTAAAGCTTATATTGATGGGTAAACATTGGGATGTGAATAAAATATAATCCACACCTAGCACCAAGAAAACTCTCCAAACAAACGTTGCCACGAGAACAGGGACAATGGACGAATTATACACCCTCAGGCAGGATCATCCTAGTTTTAAACAATATGTTGAAGGGATGCATTTGACTGAAGGTGAGTATGAAGTAGCTTACCTAGAGCTTTTCACTTCTGATAAAAGGAAAAGCATGTGGTCAGGTTGTCACTTAGAAAGAGGAAGACCAGCACAAATCATCTCATAATCTAGACTACCGAGACCATAAAGTCGATATTGAAAGAATGGACCTAATAACAGTTGCCATTTCACTTGTAGCTATCGCCTAGGCCAAGAAATCTCAAGACCTTAAAATGACCAGAGAGTTAGAAGCAAACAAAGTGAAATTCCTCCACTAAAAAGTCAAGTAGAGTAGTACAAGGCAACTCGATATGAGATCACTGATTTCATTGAATATGCCTTCGAACTCCACCAAGAACTCTCTGAGACATGGAGACTTCCTCAAAGCTTTGTTTGAAATGACGGAGGTATTCGATGGGGCATCGACATTATTAATCCAACTTAAGGAATGGTCCAACCATGTAGATAGGTGGCATAGATGTTTGGAATCTAAATTTGTGGTAGCAAGAGTTTACAAAAGCACCACCAAACGTACCTCAATACAAGCTAAGATAATTGATTAGATAAGGACCAACATCAACTACTAGAAGGATAATGCTAAGAAGCAACATAGGACATTTGGCATTTGCTCAAAGACTCAACGAGATACTTCGATGATGCAATAGAGGTGGTTACAGAATGCAAGTTGTGTGCATTCAAAAGAGAAAATGCATTTGTATTAGACATGTCTTAATGGCCTTATTGAAAAATTCACAGAGGGAAAGAAGGCTTTCCTTGGAGTGTTTACCACATATAGATAAGGTTGTTGTAAGGAATTGTGTAGAAACATGAATGAGAGAGAAGACCGTCCTTTACATGTCTATCTCTAAAACAAAGAAAGGGTGTGAAGAACTTCAACATGGTTTATGCATAATGTGCACAACTTCTGAGCATCATCATTTCCCTTGTTCTTTGGAGCTAGATAAAGCATATAATAAATGGAAGGACTATGTAGAGGAACAAATGGATGGAAAATAATCAAATGTTTGACTTGTCAAGGAAGATTAAGAGTTAGGGAAACTGAACCACTTCAATTTCTTGACTCTAATTTTGTATAAATGTATAGACCTGGCTATGATTGAGATTCTCAATTTTAGCAAACAAGCTACTTGTAACTAACACTGAGGCAATTGTTAGTGCATTGATTTTAATAAAGTTGAAGTTGTTGTTCATGAATGCAAGCTATCCTCATTTCATGAATGACGTCTTTAGTTGCTCTATGGGTGTATGCTATAGAACTATTTTATTATTCTTACTCTTAAATTTAATTTTTTTGTTAACTTGGTTCTGGAATAGGGATAGAATTAGAATGTGCGTAGATATCTTGCCTTTCTAATTCATCTTTGATATTGTATAGATCGATGGTTATTGACCATTCATGCTTTTGGATATATGCGATATTGTGTTTCAATTCTTGTTTTCTTTTAACTTTCTTGTAGCACTAGGGTTCAATTTCTGCACCTTACTTTCTACAATCTAAAATGAAAAACTAAATAAAAAATCACAAACCTTAAAATGAATCCAATAGCCAATGCTACAAACTAGAGGGTCTACCAATGAAGGGTGGGAATCATGCTTAGAAGGATTTTATTGTGATGGACTTGTGTGTGTTGACGAGGGTCCAAAGCTCCATGAACGACAATCACTCTATTTTTCGACTACAATCAACCCTATATTGAGTTGGGTATTTGTAGACCCACTCTTATTTTCGGTTAGTACTGGCCTTCTATTTAGTTGGGTATTTATAAACCCACTCTTATTTTTTGACTAAGGTCGACCTTGTATTGAGTTGTGTATTCATACACCCACTCTCATTTGTATACTTCATTCTTCTCCTTGGCCTCCTATTAAGGGTAAGGGGGATGTAGAGAATGGTGTAAGCTTCACTTTTGGTCATGATTGATTCTATATTGTATCATTTATTATATTTAGGTTCGGTTAAGGTTGACTTAGTCAACGTAGGCTCATAACCCCTCTTGGGGAAGGTACCCTACCCCTTGAGTTGTGTATATATACACCAACTCCCATTTGTAATATTCAAAGTGACTCTTTCTTTAGCCTAATGGCACTTATACTCTTTTGTTATGGCGTTTTTGGTCTTTCTCCTTATCATATTTGTGCAGTCTCTCTCTAGTGCACTTATGATAAGCTTTAGTGCCTCTTGTTATTAATCATCCTCTATCTCTAAGGATTGTGTTGCCCTAGTGCCGTTCTCCTTTGTTTTATTGTAGGATTTAGAGTTTGTTGATTGGTTCCATGCGATCCTCCTCACTCTCGTGAATCTCAACGGTGCTTTGACGTAGGTGATCGATATATATCATATTCTCCCATCATGAAGAGCCTTCTCTATTCAATTGATGTGTCTTCTCTAGTTGAGAAAATAATCTCCCATTATGTGGAGGCCTTCAATTCTTTGTTAGCCTCCTTGTTATCTCGACCTTAAGCAATGGTCTCTTTTATTGCTTTTTAAGAAGATTTTGGGCATTCCATGAGGTCCCGGTGGTAACAACTCAACCTAGCAATGTTAGGGATGAGGGCTCTTTTTTGTTGAGTATATTGCAAAACCAACAACAAATATGAGTAGGAAGAATGTATAGATGCGTTACCTATAAAACAACAATCACAACAAGGCCTTACTTGTCTTCTATGTATATTTCTACAAATTTCTACCTCGCCCTTTGTACCTCTTATCGTTATGCGGATTGCCTTGTTCTTCTAGCTTGTCATGGGCACCATGAAGGCTAAATGGCCACATTTATTACCCACAACGATAATCATGATACCATTGGGCATTGCCCCTCAACATGCTCCACTCTACCTCCAAGTCATGTCAAATTTGGGGTTGTGAGGAGGATTAGAGTTTCTTGACAACAACATTAGCGTGGTACCCCAACCGGGGACAAATCACTATTTTCTTCTCTACTACCAAGATTCTTTTTGTCCTTGGATCCTAGGAGAGCTTCATCCTTAGCTTCCATCTTGGCTCCAATTTCTTCTCTTGCCTTAGCGTGAACACCTAGAGACTATTACAAATCACTCTTTAGGGACTTGTTACTGCCCATTTTAGCAGTCTTGTCAAGGTCCTTTCGAGGCGCTAAGGTGGTACCACACAAGACAAGTGCCCACTGTCACCTCGGCACAAGTCCCCACTCTTTAAGCCCAACTCCTACAAAAGGCTATGGGAGGCTTCCCTATTACAAACAAGAGACTTCACCAAAGCTTAGTAGACCAGTGCCTAAATGTGATATCGATGATGAAGGTAGGAGTTAATTAATGAATTGCTAGTCTGAAAATGAATAAATGTGCTGCAGAAAAGTGCAGACCAGCAAGCTAAAACCACTCAAATCTTGAAATGTATTTCTCTAATAACAACAAAAGATGAGTGATAGATACCCTTACCAGTTAGGAGAAGAATACCTTGATCTGGATGTTGGTAAAAGGATGTAAATGGACTACAATATCGCCGTCCTGCACTTTTAGACCTGCAAAACGATGAAAAACGCAGAAAACCAACAAGCTAAAAGTGCCCTAATGACTTCCCACAAGTGGATAAATACACTAGATTGAGATATCTAGGGGTGAGGAAGCTAGGGAAACTAGTTGTGTATGAATAAAACAAGCCAACATTAAATATTTGTAAGTAAAACTAAAGATTTAGCAATCTAGAAAATACTTAAAACAGGGATTAAACCCCCCTAGGTCAAACCAAAAATGATTTTTATCGCAGATTTTTGAAATTCCAACAAGCTAGAAACCATAAATCACTTAGAATAATGATGAAAATTTAAACGAAAGTGAAAAAGGAAAGGGTTTGTGAAATAGTACCTTGTTTGGCTTAACCCTTGAGTGAGGGTTTCACTTACCAATGAGAATATATCGCTGTTAAGGCAACTGCAGATCTGTAAAACCCTTGGACAGCCCCTTGAAATGGTTTTGAATCTGCTTTCCTGCACAACACAAGAGAGCCGTACCTTCCTTGGGCCAAATAGATAATATTCTAGCCAAAACCCAAGTGAAAGACTAGCTAAAATATATAGATCTGAAGCTCAAGCTAGCAAAATATTTTTAGTTTTTTGGTATTTTATGATTTTATGTTTCTATTTTTATAAAGCAAAAAAATTAAAAGAGATTGATTGGATTTTTAAATAAAGTTGGTTGAAGTAGTGAGGCCTACCTCGGCCTTACCTTCACTTTCGGAGTGTCGAATTGCGATCACAACCGCTTCTAAATCGGCTGCAGACTTTGGACTAGGAATTGAGTTTGGAGTTGATGGACTATCGCCCCCATTCTAGTCTAGAGTAGTTATATTGTTTCCGGATCTTGCCAGGAAAGCTCCTATCTAGGATGGTCTCCAACCATTATATCAACATGGGTGTAAAATGCAATCTCCTCCTTGTTGAAGATACCCCCCCTATAAGAGTTTTTCCAACCTTGGATTTGAATCACTAAACACCACTAAAGGGGAGATGAGATGGAAGTCTAGACCTCTTCTTCCACATGACTATGTAGTCGCTCAATGGATTGATCCAATAGCCTTGCAAATAACACCAAAAGTCAATGTCTACTCTATGAAGTACTTTTACCCTTTAGCCAAGAAGAAGTTGAATAGACTAATCAAACCATAAATTTGCTCACAAAAATAAAGTTCTATTGAATGGCATGAATGATCTCACAATTCGACAACAACCAATGAGAGGAGGGGGCCTAGCCTTATATAATTTCCTTTGTAACGCTAGTAAAAGCCCCTCTCTCAAAATAATATTTGTTGACTTGTCATCCACAACTCGGAGACTAAGTCATTATACAGGAAATAATTTTTTACATTGAAGTTTTCCAACAAAGGGGTTTGATTTGACTTCTAGAGGCAATGACTTGGATATATGATGCTCATCAACTATGTTGGAATGCCAACCTCCAACGCTCCATTTGACCCCACGATTGTTCTTTTTGACCCAACGTTCATTGGTTAACCCAAACACCTATCTTACTGTTCAATGACTATCTTGAGAGGGACGATCTCATTGATTTGGCCATGATTTTCTTATGGAAGCTCTCGACTATCTCAAATGTGGTGCGATTGTCTTGAGAATGAGGGCCGATTTCACTTTTTGCAATGACTATGTAAATGGAGGCTGATTTAATTAAATATGTGGATTGATTTGGTTATCTGGAGTGTCCAATTTTCCACTTCATTGATTGGATTGAATGAGTATGGGCCACTTTAATTATTTGAAGCCCAATTCAATTATTTGCTGCACGACTATGCTTGGAAAAAGGGGCTGATTTCATTTCATGAAGGCCAATTTAATTGAAAGATTTGCCACCGGCTGGTAGGGGACACACTCAATGAGTATTGGGAGAGGGGCGGTCCACTTACTTGACAACCTATTTAATTAATTTAGCCCAGATTTGTTTGACTCACGACTATCTTGAATGCTGGTAGCTTAGCTTGGTGTGGTGGCTAGAAGAAGGCGATTCCTTTTAATTTTCCACGGCTAGCATGGGGAGCCCACATTCCACTCGGTTGAACCTTCACTTTTAACCAACCCCACATCTTACTTTACCCACTTAAAAATTTGTTAAGTGTGTGGGTTTTAAAAAAGGGGTTTTCATATGTGAGTTATCATATGAGACAAAGAAGGGGCGACCCCCTTTCATAACTCATGTAAGATGTCACCTTTGCTATCTTTACCAAGTGCCCCCTGCCCTGCCCNNCCCCCCCCTTTAATAAATTTTAATCAATGTGAATGAGCCATGGTATTAGATAAGGGGGTGGCCCCTTCTATGATGTATGTTGAAGCTTTATGCAAAAGAGCCACCTTTTAATCACAATATAATATTTGTCCTTTGTCCTTTTTAAAGTGTAAAGGGGGTGCCCCCTTTCTTAGAGTAACTTGGCCTCAATTTTCTGGACTGAAGGATTTTGACACATGGGTTTTGTCTGGGACAAGATTTGCTTGACCCTTGATGTTGGATTTTTCTTTGCATGCCAAGGGATGACCATATTCTGCCACCTTTACTCATAAATGTGCTTGTGTAATCCTTTAAGAGCTAATTTTTTCTTATACACTGACCTTTTGCCAAAACTTCAACATGGCATGTCAAGTACACATGATTACGGTCAATTTAAACCCCTGTTGTAATTTTGGCCTCAAGACCCCAATGCATGAGGTTCATGAACTGCTTTGAGAATCGCGAGACGCTGTGAATTGTGAGACTGCCATGTTGAGAACTGTAAATGAATAGTGCACCAAGGCCAAGAAGATGCGTACAAACTCTAGACACATGACCATGTGGGAAAAGACATAGGTGCGCATAAGACCATGGGTTGGACTAGCCCGACATAGAGTGGYCACCCCTACAAAATAATCATTGGCTCGTCAAACCATGTGTCTCGATATGTCCACCTCAAGACCTCCAATCCCATCCAGGACGAAAGTAAATGAGCATGGGGACTAGAGGGACTGGGAATGGCCGACCAAAAATGCCTAAGAGTCCACATACAAAACCATCCACATGGCCTGCAAGGCTTTGGACTTGCATCTTTCATGCACTTACAATGGTGTAGCCAATTAAAACATAGGGTACCTCCCTAGGAGGTAACAAGACCCATTAGTGCACGTCGTTAGCTTTTGGTTTCCTTCAAAAGTGTTTACACCATGGTAGGGGTTTGCTTCATGTGATGTGGGGTGCATGGTGAAACTCTAGCCCCTTGTTGTATCTTAGATTGTTTTTGGTTGATTGACATTTGGAGAGTTTATTGTAGGTGGATGCTTGTCCTCGAGATATGTGGTAGAGGAGGCACACTTCTTGTGGAGATCGTTATCATATGTGGTAGTTGACATCTTCTACATGGACATAGGTTGAGAATGGGTACTTGGCATAGGAGGTTGAGCTATCTTATGGAGGAGCGCTAGGCACGAGAAGGATATATCTTAGAAATAGTTCAAAAATGAATAAAATCTAAGAACTACAAATTTATCTAGAATGGTGTGACACTGTGGAGCCTTAGGATTAGTAAGTTCAATTTCATTTGAATTGCTGTTTTGGGGCAATTTTGGCCAATTTCACTTGTTCCCTAGCAATTTTGAAATATTATGATAAAGGCTTTTATAAGAAGGCTTTTGGATTTTGGTCTATTGGTTATGTTGCCCCAACAGTTCAAATTTCTCTTGACAAATAGAATTCTATGGCCAATTCCATAAAATGTGAAATTCTTGTTTTATTGAATCTGGGGTGGAATCAAGAAATATGGCATTAAGAATTGCAGGCACGAAATTTGGTGATGATTCTTTCTTGAATTCTCATTCCAATAGGATTGTGAGTCCTTTCAAGAACTGAATGTCTGTTATCTCATCTCTTCTTTGCTTCCCTGGTCTTGGCATTAGAGGGATGCACTTGTCTGACCCTATATTGAATATTTGGGCTTAATTTTTTTGGCCAAGTATCAATTCAAATCATCTTTGCTTATTAGATTAAGATTTGA